>JAOBYK010294476.1:0-19789 GCA_025434845.1 Phenganax subtilis | reverse complement strand
TATATAAGGGTGCGATTTGGCCTTGCTTCGCTTTTGTCGTATACATCAATTGTAAATAAATTTGTGCATATATTATAAAACTGTGGCTAAATTTGTAGTGGAAAGATATTGAAAATTACAATGAGAATTTATTGGCACGTTTGCCAGTCATAGTTACTAGCATGGGAAATTTATAGACGAATGTTTGGCTGTATAATTGAAGACTTGTATATATTTAGGCCACCAAATGTCTGGTACTTTAAATCACTATTCGAGCGTCACGCCTAGCTCGCGCATTCCTCCAATTAGCTGATGTAATAAAGGTTTGCGAAAAATTGCGCCCATTTCTAAAGGCGATATTTGTCCAGTTGTGATGTAAATAGGTCCGCATGACGGTGTCACCGTTTCCCAATCTCAAAAACTAGAGGGAGATTCGGAAATATTTGGTAATATGAAAGATCTTTACGCTGACGCATTTGATGGAAGCATTGACAACGGAGAAATTAATGTGCAATCTACTTATAACTCTTGTCCAGACGAGAAACGTGATTTTCTGAAACGCAAAGTTGATGAATCGGATCCAGGGAATAATCTAGAAGATAACACTGAAGACTTTTTTAAGCTTTCCGTACTTTTTGTGCGGGGAAATCCATTTGATGTCGTAAAGCATTGGAAGATGCGTTACTCCTTTTTCAATGCACATTTCAGCATAGGAAGTTTGGGTTGCATTCGAGAGGTTGATGAGGACTTCGTGAGTATCTCTGAAACACGTGCGTCTTCCGGTGTTCGTGTGATTCACGTTCAGCCTCAGGAGGACAGGGATACTCGAAACTCCATAGTTAGCGAAAGTTTTGAAAAAGAGTGTGGCTTTGCATCAAACGAGTTGCGTGATGAGAAGAATGGTGATGTTGACATGAGATGTCGAAAAAAATTCCTGGAAACTGAAAATTTTACTTTGAGGCTGAGCGGCACGAAATCTTCGACTGCCATAAGCACCACTAGTCTAATTGATGCTATTCATGTTGGAGATGAACAGGCGACAATTCCCACTAGCGATAAAAACATAGCGGATACGATATTAGATGTGTCTGATAGTGGACTGGCTAAACTGGACATATCTGGTGGAACATTGAAACGTGTTCCTTCGCAATTAGCTAGTGAAAAGTTGGGATTCTTTAGAAAAATTTGCCGGCGAATTATTTCGTTCTTCACAGTAAAAAGAGTTGCTGTTTTATCTCAGCACAGCTGATAAACTGTTCTGAAATTGATTGTATCCATTTTTTTAATAATTTTATAGTTTTTGCTACATTGTGCGAAGCTATTGTGTGTTTTATTTATTCTCTTTTTGTATACTGTGTTACTAGACGATTCCAAACGCCGTAGGATATCTCCATTAAAAGTCTTACGCACTGACTATGCTAAGTAATAACACCTCGGGTCGCTTGAATGATTCTTTACAATTTCAAATTTTTTCCTAAAGTTTGTTGACGTGTAAAATTAGTGCGTATCACGAAACTGTCGTGTATAAGAACTGTGTCAGATTTACAGTCACCAAAGTGATGGTTCCATCAGGAAACGCCGTTCTAGTCTTGGTGTTGACTCTTGTTCTAGCTGCAGGCTTGGTACAAAGTGAGGTACAAGCTTTATTAACTTGTGTTGAATAGTAGTGAACTATGTGGTATATCTTTCTAAAGTAGAGAGTGCCATTTATAATAGCACGAAGTCATGCTTTTATCTAATGTTCTCTTTCTTCATATTTAGAAGAAATTTAATGAAGAAAGTAAGTTTAAAAGTTTTATTGTTTTTGTTCAATCGACCAGCTACTAAGGAGAGTGCCATTATTTTTATCCTCCTTTTCATAACAGAACCCTATCAATCGATGCATCGTCATTATGATACTGAGTTAGGAAACGGCGATGGGTTTGTTGACTATGATGAGATTAAGAGAGCTCTTGGTTCCACGAATGAAGAAGAATGGAAGAAAGAAATTGAACCACATGATGATGGCGATCAAAAGCTTAATCCTTCAGGTCTAGCTTATACAAGTTCATTGACTTTTCTTCGCATGAACGTCAAGGAGCCTTTCAATCTTCACTGATTGTGATCATTGATCATCTAACTGTTTTTTTTTTATTTTTTAGAATTTGAAAATTGGTTGACTAGTTTTAAAAAGCAAGAGCTCTAAAACAAACTCCTGTTTCTATTAGCTAGTTTACTGTATAGTAGTAAATCATTTAGCAGTAAATTTACATGAAGTAGATACAAGTGTAATTTCACGCATGCGCACACATTTCGTGCAAAATAAGATATTTATAGTACTTGATGTTAGCTGCATGAGAAAGACTGGTATGAAGTATTATACTAAAAAAGTGCAGAAAAAATTGAATCAAAAGACACGAAAAGTTGCGAGATTTTGTCATTCAGGTAAAATGATATACTGTTTGATATTGGTTGCGTAGTTCTGATTGCTTACTGAGAGTTTAAGTAGTTCATAGTGGGGTTCAAAACAAGTACAAATACTTGATATTACAAACCCAAAGAAATTTATTTTAATATTAGACGCAAATTAGCGAACTGATGAACGGACGATGAAAGATTTTAAGAAACTTGCATTGAAGATTAACATTCTGGTTTTCATGTGTGAATGTGTCGTTTGTGAGCGACTTGTGTACTCCATCACAGACACGGTTGGGGCTGGGAACATCACTCACTACAGTTTAAAAATGGAAGGTAGTCTGACATTATTCCTGAACAGCATAAGTGGTGATGCTGATATATATATATCAGAGACGAACCCAAAACCAGACTACATGGACTACGACTTGAACTCAGCCACATGCGGGCAGGATGTTGTTACTATACCACAAGCTTTCAAACGACCTGTCGGAATTGGCATATTTGGACATGTTTATCATCCAATTTCAAAGTATGAGTTAACAGTAGTCTTGGATTATGATCCAAGTGTATCTGATGAGGAACGAACAAACTTTTTTGGGCAAGAAGGATCTAATGAGTCTACACTTTGGGTCATATTTGTGAATGTGTTGAAGATCATTGTTGAGATCTTGGCTTGATAATTTCCACTGTTGGAGAAATATTGCAAATTATTGGTGGTTGAACAGAATGTGTTATAAAAGTGATAGAAAATATACTTGTTTTTATCTAGCTGTATCGATAGTCAAAGCATTGGCAGGTACAGTAGGCCGAAGCCAGATAGAAACAAACAGCACATAAGTTTTGCAATTGATTGTCTTATATGAACATTTCATAATTACATTTTGATTGATAATTAATCTAAGATGGAATCCAGCCAATCTTCTAGGTCCTCTTTTGTATTAACAGGAGTGTTTTTCCTTCCATCTACCTCTGTGGTACTGCTGCACTCTCTAACTTCACATAGTTTTTCTTGAAGTGCAGAATAGTGTTCTTTATTATTATCAAGGTCTAATAGCAAGTCTACTTCATCTTTCCCTGAAACACCTTCTGCACAATGTATGTTCACATTTCTATCTTGCTGAAACAATGCTGCTTGGTTGTTTTTCACATCTGTTGAACAAGGCATATCAATGATATGTTTTGATTCTTCATCTTTTCTTGGCTTTTGGATGACAGCAGGATTTTCCTTCTCAACCCTTGTTGGTTTCAAAGATTTTTTTGATTTCTCATTTTTTATCTCTTGGTCATAGTCACCACAATTCCTCCCTGACATCTTATATTTGTTTAGATATGACCAGCAGTCATCTTTCTGTAGAAAACAACAGTTACACTAACACCTGTCTAAAAACGGCACTTGTTCTTTACAATATTTAACGATTGTGGTATTTTGAACTCACCTCAAAATATTTCTGGTCAATTTCAAGACGTTGTTCAAGCGGGATGTTCCTTAGTGATTGAGCTAAACCATGGCAGTCGATGGACATTAATGAAGCACTAGCCTATATATGTAAAGTAAGATGAACCTTACAGTAAATTGGAAACTGAGTAAAATCATAGCCTGCTGTACATACCTTGTTGTTTGATTCATTGTCATTTATGTTTTCCCAATCTTTTTCATTGTTGAAAAGGAAGTGCGAACTTGCACTGGCTGAAAAAAAACACATTTGTTTACAAATTCAAGATATCATTCTCTGCATGTTCATAATTGCAAAGGTTAACATATTTTCATATCGTACTTGCTTTTTCAAGTAGACTTTGATAATCAGCTCCGATGGATTTGACACTCACTGAAGAGGCACCATTTTCCTTGAACTCACCTTACAAACAGATTATCATGATATGATAGCAAGCAGTATTGATACATAAATACCAAAAGTCTTTGAATGCAAATTATTCCTATCTTAATTTATGCTTTACTTACCATCAAAATTATCTTCTTGATATCTGTTCCAATTACTTTCTATTTTTCGTTTTGAGAAATTTCCTTCACTGTTAGCTTGGTGTTCCACCTATGAAAGTAGGTAGAATCTATTGTTTGGTATAAACTTTTCTCCACTCTCCAGTAAACTACTTAACTCTAAATGTCCAGTAATGACTTATAAGTCTTAAAAAACTCAGAAGCTCTACCACTAAAAATACATTAGGTAAAAGGGGAGTCTCCAAACTATATACCCTAAAGCTATGCTTACACCAAGCTGGCCATCATCTAAGCCCGCCCCACCAGGGTGTCCCGACACTTGCTTACTCCTGAGTTCCCCTTTTAGGCCTTTTTTATCATGCTTTTCGCCTTTATCGGACGAAATACCGTGCTTTTTCTTATAGTCTGAGTTCTTCTTTTTCTTGTGTTGGTCTGGACGCATTATTTGGTGGAGTAAACAGCCAATTATTATCAATTTACTACGTTGAAAAGATGAAAATTATCGGCCATTTTGACAAAACCAGTGGACGAACGCAAAGTTTTGTTTCAACGCCCGCGAGCTTCTTACCAGCAGAGTTGTCCATTCTCGTTTCCAGGGTTTTCTCACGGCTTGCCTCAAATATGGCGGCATTTTTTCGTTCAATAGCAAGTATTACATATCGTTGAATAATATTGTTGGCAATGTTGCTTGAATTGTAGAAATTTGACGAAATTACGTTCATGTATATTGCTGTTTCTAGAGTTTAAGAGGAATTGGTAACCGTGGGTAGGTTTTTCTTAAAATACTGATTGAAAACTTTTGGCTTTCGTGACTTTACCTGACTTTTGTGTGTTATTTAATTAAAGTGGATAGTAACTCATAAAATATTCGAACTTTGTGAAAAAGATCACTAGCAATGCCTGTGAAATACAGCAGATTACAAACATCAATATTTAGTTTGTACAGAAGGCTGATTCGTGCTTGTGAAGGGCGGCCTGGGTTCAAGGAATATATTCAAGCAGAATTCAGGAAAAATGCGAAAATCCCACGTTCGAACATTTTGAGCATAGAATATTTATTGCGACGAGGGGAGAAACAATTGAAGGATTTAGAGCGAACGGATGTACAGTCTATAAATGTGATGAAACTAAAGGGGGGTGAGCAAGGTTGAATAAAGTGGACAGAAAAATAAATGAATGTATAATGCTATATAATGACACTCGTATAGCATTAGGAAGACATGGCAAAAATGTAACCAGCATCAAAAGAATGAAAAATTCAAAAACATTAAATGAATGCAATGTTTTAGACTGACCAGCAGTGGAGTATATTATATAATGCAGTACACATTTCAAATGCTTTACAATATGTGTTTTTAGTATAATTTCTACAAATCATATATTTTACATTCTATCTACAAATATTGTAGTATAATATAGCTCTTCATTTCTTAACATTATTTTAAATATAATGCCAAACTGATATGCTGAAAGCAGCTGTGTTCAACAAGGAAAATTTTTCGTTACATTTCAGTCCAAAAGTAGGTTGCAATTGCAGCATGCTATACTGTACATTTCTTTGGGAAAACAATAACATATTGTTTCATGTACAAATATTGATTTTAACCTGGTAAATCGTTGATATGTACTAACACAGACCTGTTTTCTCTTTATACTTTCCTTTCATAAGGCCCGTTAACACGGGCGATTTTTGATGTGATTTTTCTCGTGTTGAACGATGTGAAAGAGTGGATAACTGGCGAATTAACTTGGTCCAACAATTTTGCTTTTGCACTCGCCAGTCAACGTCCTCGATCACATATGGTAAGAGGAGAAAATTTGCAGCGAAAATCACCTGTGTAAACGGGCTGTAGAGTTCACTTGTTTTTTTCATGCTCTTAAGATTTTCAATCTATTACTAAATTTCACACGTTTTTTAATTTCATTAATTAATTATTAATTTATTCTATAATCTTGTCATAATTTTAGTTTTCTTATTCACCGTACTAGAATCCGTATATGGGGATCCAGCTAAGTAAACACACTTAGCCAAACTAATATAATACATAAGAGAGTTACATACTCAATATTTACATTGACGTTCACCATGAAGGTTCTATTTCTGTATTAGGTATTTGGGTGGCGCTTCTGGATTGTTTTCAAGGTTTTTGATAAAATGCTTGAACTCTAAAATTTGTAGAATCACAAAAGCAACGTAAGGTTTCATGCAGTGATGAATGCAGCATGATCTTGTAGGGGGGGGATGCTCCCGTTTGGTGTAGGTGTTAAGTTGGACGACAGTTGACAGTCGATGTGTCGTCAGTCTGTGGTCACTCCTTTGTGGGTGTCGGACTGTCGGTCATGCATGAGCATTGCATAAATGCAGTCAGTGTCAACTCAATTATATTCTCTACTTATAGTCTGTATATTTTCGAGTTCCACTGCAAAATTATTTAGAATGCAAGGAAGTTTGAATCCCCCAGCACCCCCGTCAAGCCATAGTTGGGGGGTGCACCCCCCCAGTAAATCCATCATAGGTTTCATGCACACTAAATTGAATAGAAATATGAAGATTAAGCCTAACGTAAAAAAATTCGGCAACATATCTTGTTTTGGCGTCAAAACACGGGAAACTATTTCGGAAAGTTCATGCTAATATTGAACATGAAGAATGTAAGACGAAATGTGATTTACCTTGAAAGTTAATGAATCCATCGCCATCCAAATCTGCTTCACGGATTATCTCTTTCAGTTCTTCACTATTAATACTTTCGCCCTGTTTGGACATCGTACTTTGCACTTCAAAGGCGCTAAAAAAGTACATAAAAGTTTCAAATAAAAGTAACTACATTAGAGGTCTTTTAAAAAACTTTCCCCAATCAGAAATTGCACAACAACATCTGTCAATACTTAGGAATATCGCTCACCTAATTTTTCCATCGTTGTTCATGTCAAAAACTTGAAATAATTCTCTCAACTCGTCCTCAGGATCCATATTTTTCATTTGTTTTTTCATCATATTAATGAACTCATCAAAATCCACCTCACCATTTCCTATATTTAATATATTTCTTGAATTTTCAAAGCTAAGATGTTTCATAAGTGCTTTGGATATTTTTCGTCTCGAAATTAGAAAATCTCAGTCGTCAATATTTTTATGATGGATTGGGAGCATGAACATTTGAAAATGGCTTGTTTACATACATGCCTTGTAATGAATGCGTTTTTCAATAACGGGGAAACTAATCTCTTTAATTTGCATGCAATCCTACTCAGCACGGGCGTTTATTTACTTTCAGAGAGTGTTAAGAATTATGGTGATACGTTTGTTTAGGCAAAAGTGATTGATGTTTGATCATGATTTCATGATTTAGTTTCTAATCAAAAATGTGGGCGAACAAAGTGCCGCTTTTTTTCATATTGTTCCCTATTATGCAAAGGCCAAGTAGCTATTTTACTTTTGTTGTTCACCATGTTTCTTACCATCCGCATCGACTTCAGCTATCATTATTTTCAGCTCTTCGTCGGTTGGCCGCTGGCCAAGAGAATGCATGACTACTTCTAACTCATCAACTGATATAGTTCCCGAACCGTCCGTATCAAAAAGTAAGAATGCTTCTTCAAACTCTTTCGAAAAAAAAACATAGTTAGGCACCATTTCAACCTCGTCTTGTTTTCATCCTCCATAAGTTTTAATGTGCGACTTGTCGGAGTTGTGTTTTTCCTTTGAGAATCGAATCTGTCACATCTTAAAGCGTGTATAGTTTATACGTTCGACATTATCCTACCACCACTAATAATTATAGTGCATATATTATACATAAACACCCTCAATTTATATAATCATACTTATTTTCATTCGTCTACGCAGTTAACAATGCGTTTCAAGAGGGGAACATCGTGTAATGAATAGTCCAAGCTGCCTTAATGAGCCGCTGAGAGTCGATTTACTTTATACAAGCGCTAGACTGCAACATTTAGCTAGTATTTATGTACCGTATCTTTAATTTAATACTGTTGCCGTTAAGGTCGTCATGCCTTATTGACCACAGCAAATACAATGCCGTCATTAATCATGATACTATTATTAATATTACGTCTGTGCAAAAAATGAATGTTAATTTTCGTTTATGCTTCCATATAAACAAATTTCTTCTGTTACAGCAGCAATTCTTATGATACGCAAAGTTGTTTGAAACGCTCAGGACATATTGAAGACTACTAAATTTACAGCGTTTTCGTTCCTTGTATGTTTCATTAAATTAGTGCTTGCCGTATACATGTTTTTTACCTTTGATCTGCTCTTCAGTTAACTCTCGTTCGCTCTGTAAATACAAAAACCGCAACCTTGGTAACTTGCTACTTCTTGGCATACGGCAGTGGCTGACAGATTTGCAATCCTAACTAAATGTCTTTCTTACGACCAAGCCTTCATGTTATAATGCCTCTTTAACTGAAGTAAACACTGACATAGTGCGTAATAGTCATCATATGCATATTCTTACCATATTTCAAATGACTTCGACACTGTTTTACTACGATTCTTTGCAAAGTTTATTTTTGACACCAACTGTAGGTCTTGCGAATTACCTCTAGTTATCCAACATGTTTTTCTTATCTCATTACTATGTTTAATTTTTACCCAGACCTCGACTTATAAGAGAGCCAGTGTATTATCTTTATTAAATATTTATGCGCAGGAAAATATGATAGACAGTGCACCTGTTGCAGTTCAAATACGACTCCTCTATTGGTCTGAACAGCCTGCCGAAATAATTGCATCTTACGTTAGATAATTTTGCCATCGAAACAAATACGACCGAAGTTTAAATGATTTATAAGCGAATTTTGACAAAATGCTTTGTGACCGCTGTTAAGTCATGATTGATAAATATCAAATTTAAAATGCTGCTGATTGCAATCTATATTCAAAGCTAGATGTGCGTGTGAATCACGTTCTGGGCATGTAACGCATATTCGCGAAGAAGTTCATCCTGGTGTTCTGACCTTAGTTACGTCAATAATTTGTTTTGCAGGTAACCTAAAGAACTGCGATTGTCGTCGCAACTTCTAACGCTTTACTCCCGTCATTGTAATAGGGTAATAGAGGTTGCGTCGCCAACGTTTCTGGTGCAAAAAATGGAGCCAACTTGTTTGCAATATCTACGTCTGTTTTCATTGTTTGTCATTGTCGAGTATATTCGTCTTGCGTTGGACGGAAAAATAAGCTTTTGGTGCCGGCTTAAATAACTGCTAAAAGCAGGATTTCACACATCGTAGTCCATCTGCGATGTTCTACGATCCATCGTCGGTGACGAAATGAAGAAAAAATTCTCACAATGGAATTCAGTTAGACATGGCGAATGTATTACGATATATGAAAACCAAGCTTAAGTAATTAATAAAACTTTGGTAGATACGTTTGAACTTTTATTGACTTGTCTCCGAAAAAGTTCAGAGAAGAACTATTAGCGTTGCTCAACTCAACCCACTGAACTTCAACATGTTCTAGATGAAGTACTGTCCTCACTTTGTCAAACCTTTGACAGGAGATATTGTGGGCGGAAAATGAACATGCATCATTTCTCGAGGACAATTGAACGCAAAGCGAAAACAAAACGTCCAAAAAACGGAAGATTTTGAAGAGATGATAAAAGCAGAATTGTCAAGGAATGTTACAGAAAAATGTGCAGAATTTGGAGGTTTTTAAAAGGTGTTTTTCCTTGTAGATTTCTCTTCACAATGTCCGAGACAACTTCGCAAGGTAAAGCAACTTGTCGAAATTCTTACATACAAATCTTATGACAACAAATTGAGTGTGGTAAACAATATCAGAGTTCAGTTTCTTGTTTTATGATATCTGTAGGTGTTAAGGTTTCTGACGATTCGAATGATCTTGTCGAACCTGAAAATAAACCCCCATTTGATAATAATGAAACATCTGATTCGACTAACTTCACAACAAATAAGCAAGCAAATAAGCCAAAAGTCTCTGGTGAAGGTGAGTTTTACAAGCACTCAGGAATCTCTGGTTTGTAACTGTAGCCAGTTCTATTTTGAGCCACCTAATTTCTGGGCTTATCAATCACGTAAAGTTTACATCATGCGGCAGAGATTCCTACTGTGCATTTTGCAAGCTTTCCTGTTTCTTTTATTAAAAACATTAGTATTATGTGATAATGCAAAGATCTTCACATCTTGTTTTCAGAAAAATCCTGTGGAAATGAAAAATGGCAGGATACAAAAAGAGAAAAGACAAAAAATGAATTAGATTTCAGCAAAATGCCGTTAACAGAAAAACGAAGTCATTACAAATGTGGCAAACACTTTGTCACTTTGGATGACATCATGCCTTGGTCAAAATATGTGCTGGATAATCGTTATTCCTTTACAAAGAAAGGTACTTTTAGCACTCTGCAGAGCTCTAAAAAGCTACACCCTTCCAATTAAGACAGTGTGTTTTTCCCTTTCTTGCTGATTGAAGCTCTATCATATCTCTCTCTCTCTCTCTCTCTGAATAAGGCCCCTATTGTTCTTTCCAGTAAACATGAACGGATTTTCTGGGGGGGGTGCACCCCTCAAAATTTTTTGCACCCCTCCAGGAACTGTTCCCACCCCCCTAGTGAAAATTGCACTTCCTCCCATAAAATAAATGTTCAATGAATTAACAATAGTATTCTGGGATCATGACATCATGTCTTTGCATAATTGTGCCCCCCTGAATTTTGAGCACCCCTCCAGGACAAAATCCGAAAATCCGTCCTTGCCAGTAAAGACCCTGTTATTGGTCTAGACTATCTTAACATTTTGTTGATACCAACCATTCTTGTTGATTTTTTTTGTCCAGGTTTGCTTGAAAAAGATGTTCAATTTACTACTGAAAATGATAAATTGAACAGCAAGATTTCTCTTTGGCAAGGAGATATAACATGTCTTGAGATTGATGCTATTGTGAATGCAGGTAGCATGTTACTATTCTGGGGCTGGTTGTACGAAAGGTGAATAGCGCTATCCACTGGATAGTGATTTTTTTAAACATTCGTAAAATTTTCCATGGATCGTTTTAAAGCAGGATTAAAATTGTTATTCATAGATTAAAGGCCGCTATGTTTATTTCTTCGGCCAATTTGAATGTTTCGTCGCTTTTTGTCCAATTTTGCAAAGGTTGAAAAAATCACTATCCACTGGATAGCGCGATCCACCTTTCGCACAACCGGCCCCTGCTGTATAGTTCTGCATTAGTTCAAAAGCCACAGTCAGTTCACGTACCAGTAGTCTACACTAATGTACTGGATATTTGCTCTAACAATTACATTTTTTCAGCAAACAAGAGGCTTCTTGGAGGTGGAGGAGGTAAAGCCAAGAAGTTTTTTAGTGATTCCACTTCCTGCTCTGCTTGCAAAACGTTTTTTTTCTTTTTATTTTAAAGTTGATGGATGCATTCATCGTGCGGCAGGCAGGGGTCTCCTTGAAGAATGTAGAAAACTAAATGGATGTGAAACTGGTGATGCTAAAATAACCTCAGGTATTGATTCAACTGAAGTATCCCAAACTGACTATCTGTTCATTTCCTCTCAGTACTATGCTAACACTAATTCCATGTTGAAAAGTGTTGCAAGTTCAACATAAATGCAATATATGATTTTTACTATAATAATAATAATAAACTTTATTTAAATGTCTTACGTATTTAGCTTATTCACAAAATTAAACTAATTTTATATGATTTCAAAACAGGGCAAAGACTTCCAGCAAGAAGTAAGAAAATGCATTTTGAGAAAAAAAACACGTGGAATAGACTAACTTGTGTTTTATATCTATTTACTTTTCAAAGACGTTATTCATACGGTGGGACCAATAGGAGAAAAACCTGATCTATTAGCAAGCTGTTACATCTCCTGTTTGCATCTGATGAAGGAACACAAGTTGACTTCAATAGTATGCTACTACAGTAAACTGATTAGTTGATTACATCTGTCAAAATTCATAACATTTTACTATTTCTGTGAATCCTTGGACTTATATTGCTAAGATATTTTTGCCTGCTTTAGTGCTTGAGTTTACAGTTTAGCAATGTAGTCCTATTTTTTTCAGGCATTTTGCTCTATATCAACAGGAATATATGGTATGGTGTTATTATCTACTCAGCATCATTTTTAGAGCAGGTCACAAATAGTTTGAAAAATTTTATCATTAAGTTCTTTCAATGCTTGTCTCCAGGCTATCCTAGCAAAAAAGCTGCTCAAGTCGCGTTGGAAACAGTCAAGTCGTGGTTAACAACCAATCAGGATTCGGTAAGTGGTTGTTTACATTATTATTATGACCATAATTGCATAAAACACACAATCACCTAGATATGTCTCTTCAATTGCACCTCTTGTGGACCCACAAGTTACCAATGGCACCAAACAAAAATGAGAAAAATATCGTAGAGCATTATACAGTCAAAATAACTGAGAAATTAGTTTTAGACAGCTATGAAAGAGAGCATGAAAAGCCTCAGAAAAGACGAAAAGGGCTAAAGTACTACCTCAAACCAACTGTAGGTCAGTCGTATAATATTTTGCGTATTTTCACAAGAAGATTTGGAGATCTATCAGCAATTAATGTTGCAGTACTTTCCTTGTACTGTTGGAAGGAAAATAGAAACTTCGGATGCCAGTGAAATTAAGGCAAATGGTCCAAAAACTGAGACGCTCAGCAAGGCTAGAGCAGAAAAAACGTGTGGAAAAAATCCCGGAAATGCAAAAGTATCCAAGGGAAGTGGTCAGCAGCCAACCTTATTGAGTTTAGCATCAAATTCTGGTGCAAGTGAAAGTACAAGCAGCCAGTTAAAAGAAAAGGATGGCCGACATGCTGAAAAGATTAAAGAAAAAAATGCAATCGATGCTAAGAAAGAAGTGGATACTTCTACCGCCAACTGTCACACAAATGACAAAGCAACGATGAATGATGAAAGTAGAGCAACAGCTGATCAAAAAGGTGGGAGAGATAGTAGTATAAAGTATCGTAGATAATTTCACAAAAAGAAATTCACGTTCAGTGTTTATATAGGACATAAATACAGGAGTATTGTGAGATTACGGTATTGTTGTTTGTGTTAGGGGCTGTAGAAAATGAAGGATGCATTATCACTGACCCTGCTAAGGATATTGTTATGGTAGACAACGCTACGAATAATCCAAACGTTTACGGTAATGAGGATAGTCCACTGAATAGTGGCGATACTGCTGAGTATGACAATGCTATGTTGACGACGGATGCAGGAGGTCCGGGCTCAATGGAAGTTGAACTGGATGGTCCTAGCACTAGCTCCGAACCAAGGAAAAGAGGAAAGGAGGACTCCAAAGGAACAGGTGAAGAGAAAAAAGTGGAAGGTAAAGAAGCTGTCTCATCGAATCTTGAAAATGGAGATAGTTTTAAACGAAGAAAAGCAGAAATGGTGGAGGATAACATGGACGCCGATGATGCTGATTCAAAGAAATAGAGATGTCAAAATTGCAACGGATACTAACGATGGCCACTTCTTCATATTGTTATATATTGTGTTTTTCCGTACATGTGCAATAGATTTTTTAAAGGGGTCTACGATCTATGCGTCTACTTCTTTAAGCTCATCTTCATTTCTACGGTCGAAGTTTGTCACAGGAAGAGTAGAGTTCTTGTTTGCATTTGCAGATGTCCTTGAGTTTTTTCTGCTGCTTGATTTTTGGGATACCTGTGTCAAATCTTCTTCCTTCTCTTCGTCGTCTTCGATGATTTTCATTTCATCGAATTTTGTATTGGCGTCACGTAGACCCGCGAAGAGGTTTGTTCGTGACTGCTTTCGCGATCTCTTCCACTCAGCGTGATTTATACTATGACCTGTTTTAGGCATTTTTATCGCGTGGCTATTTTCACTCTCAGTCTCTACTGACGTGTCTTCGCCGCACAAAGCTGTCAGCATGTGGAATCTTCTAGCTTTGGGACGCTTGAGCCAACTGGCACGACTTTGGTGTGGAAAAATTTCGAAAATGAGTTTGAATGTTTGGATCTTTCTTCAGCTTTCAAGCTCCTGTCGCGTTGAATTTCTTCTGCGTCGATTTCCCTTTGTTTGAAGTTATTTTCAGGTTGTGAGAATCCTTGTAGTTGTGAGAACATTCCTTGGCTTGATGTTGTGTTTCTATTGTAAGACTCATCTGACTGATTTAGTAGAAAGATGGGCTTACTGTTATCATCCTCCTTTGCCTCAGGTATGCTCAGCTTTGTATCTGCCTGCCTCCTTGAATCTTGTGTCAGGTAGAAACCAGAATAGCTGCTTCTCAAATGGTTTTCATGCGGTGATAAAGTCGCAGATAGTTTTGTTTCATGTAGCTGGGAGAACAGGCTCATCCTACGACCTTGTGATCGCTGGTTACTGTTGCTCACTGATATATTTGGTGGTGGCCGATTCAACTGTGCTTTGTCGTTGTCAAACAACTGGCTGTCGTTGGCAAAAACTTTTGATTGGTGGACTGCTGAAAACATGCTCATTCGTCTATTCCTTGGTGGTGGATATAAATTTTCTATGGTAGGAGTCGTACACTCAGAATGGGGCGTTTCTTTAACAAGTTGCGGCTGGCCAATCACTATTGCGTTGTGCACTTTGCTTTTGATACGATTGCGTTTCGCACTTACTGTAAAGACAAGAACGGCGGCGATTACTTCAGATACACGGAAACCAGTTTGTAGACTATACCAAGACCAGGCGTCCACAAATTCTACTTCGGAGTAAATGCCAAACACTCCAACTGCTGCGTAAAGAACCAAACCACATGTGAAAACATTTGCAGCGCTTGATAGGTAGATGAGTAACAAATACACTCGATCACCTCTTGATTTCCTTCGTCCCGCTCCTACAAACAGCACCTGGTTTATTTTGTATGCTAGGTTAAAGTACCACACACCTAGCAACAATCCCCACGTGATAGTGAAAAGTTGGCAATACAAAATCATCACTTTGGCAGTGCTGTGTGCAGATACGATCACATCCGTTGCAATGACCAAAACGAAGTGCAGAAAGATTACGATTATGATGTTAGAGATCTTTTGAAAACGTTGGTGCATTACATTGACACTTGCTGATTCAGCCAGGGCTAGGATACACAAAGAATCAGAAGCAAGCAGACATGGACTCCCTATGGACCACATGAGCTGGAAGACTAGTTTATCGTTGATTAGGACTCCTTGGTGATACGGATCAATGAAAAGAATGAATGATCTTGTTAGTGATAGAATACACATCATAATATTCAAAGATATACTCAAATATTTTTTGTTAAGTCCGTCCTTGACATTGAAAACAATATAGTATGCCGAATAAAAAGCCATAAGCAAGAAAATGATTGCAAATATATACGTATGCGCCGGCCATGCACCCTGCCATTGTTTGAAGGCCTTCTCCCATTCCGGAGCTGGCTCGGGCCATGTTTCGGCGGTTGGTTCAGGTTCACTCTGGCCTGCGTTAGGTTCTGATATGGTATGTGTTCCATCTTTTGGGGTGGGCTCAGAGGCACCGCTTTCATTCTCAGGATTCTTTTTTGGAAAATTTTCTGGAGTTGCTTCCGATCCACCTTCAGGACTAGATTTTGGTGTATCTTCACGACGTGGTTGAGATGTACGTTCGGGACTTGGTTCAGGTGTGCCTTCAAGACTTGCTTCAGATATACCTTCAGGACTTGCTTCAGATGTACCTTGAGGACTTGGTTCAGATGTACCTTCAGGACTTGGCTCAGGTGTGCCTTCAGGACTTGGTTCAGATGTACCTTCAGGACTTGCTTCAGATGTACCTTCAGGACTTGCTTCAGATGTACCTTCAGGACTTGGCTCAGGTGTACCTTCAGGACTTGCTTCAGATGTACTTTCAGGACTTGCTTCAGATGTACCTTCAGGACTTGGCTCAGGTGTACCTTTAGGACTTGCTTCAGATGTACCTTCAGGACTTGCTTCAGATGTACTTTCAGGACTTGGTTCAGATGTACCTTCAGGACTTGCTTCAGATGTACCTTCAGGACTTGGCTCAGATGTAACTTCAGGACTTGTTTCAGATGTACCTTCAGGATTTAGTTGAAATGTAGTCCTACTTTTACGGCTTGGTTCATATGTAGGCCTACTTTCAGCGCTGAATTCATATGTCCTTTCAGAACTAGACTCCGATGTTCTATCAAGAACTTCATAAATTGTTTCTGATGTACTTTCAGGACTGAGTTGAGAAGATTCGTTAAGGCTTTTTCGTATTCGAAGATGAATTTCGGCTTGTACTAACTCTTTTCTTATTTGCTCATACTTGAACTTTATTTCTGCTGTATAAGCGACGAAACACTACAAATTCAAGTTTCCCAGTTACCAAAAAAACAAAGGGAAAAGATTTTGATTTGGGTGCGGTTTTTTGTTTTCAAGACTTCGCTTGTCTTCGTTACAATTCAAACGACAAACTTCTTTAAGTTTGAATTAAAGCTTCAGTGGATAAATATGAAACATAGTAACTTACCATTATTAAAGAGAGAAGAAGTAAGGAGACTCTTGATGTCTGCATTTTTAAATATGGATATGTATAGTCGTAGTTTATTTCATGCCGTAAAGCTTTTGCTGACTTCTATAAAAAATAAAAACATGAGGATATAAAGTATAAAACAAATTGGCAACTTACTACTCATATATTTCCTCAATCAAGATCTTACGGAGTAGATTTGACTGAGTTATAGTCCAATTTATACTCTTATTGATATCGAGCTTCTGTGATTTACATTAAATCTGCTATATCCATTGATTAGAAAGCAAAGCTGTTCGACCTTTTCTTATTTTTCAAAATATCCGGTGTCGAGTTCGTGAACCTTGAATAAGTTGAACAATAAAGTTGTTTAACCGTTGAAAAGTTTGATATTGGAAATGGTACGCGCTAGCAATGTGGAAAATATGTTCGGGAAAGAAAGACGAAATTGCTTCAATACTGAAGATTTAGATAAAAAAAAGAGGTATATACCTCCCCACTGTTCATCATGAATTTCATTTTGCGCATATGTATATGACATAGCACATTGAACGTGTTTATACATTAAAATGATTCGTTTGCTGACTGTAAGTATACGTTTTCCATTGGTTTTACGACCAGGACAGACACTATAATTCTTTAAACCTTTCCACTAGTTTGAACACTGGCCTATGAACCATATCGAAACATGTTGAACATTATCCTTTTGTAATATTTCGTTAAGTTTACTTCGATGTTGTGAAACGCTTAAATTCCTATCTATTTATTATTCTTACTGTGGGTTTCGTCAAATCAATTTAGTTTGCAATTTGAAAATTTTTTTCTTATTGCAGGTGCATGGACATGCTGTTTATTTTTTCAGGCAGAACTGTTGTATGCATTGCTTTATTAAAATTATCGTAGATCTTGGAAACGTTTTTAAAACCATTCATAAAATTCAACCAGGGTATATAGAATTACATGTGTGCATGCCAACCAGACATTTAAACTGTTCATATCCCGATTGGTCAAAATTATGTAAAGTTGGTAAATCTGAAAAGCCTCAAAGTTAAGTTAGCTCGCCAAGATATTATACATGCATTCCTTTTATAAAGTCTACAAAGAAATTCATCCCTCAAGGCTATTGCCGATCGGTGGTATTATATAGTATACCAGACGATGTCAGGTGTTTTATACATACGAGCTATCTACATCATATCTCCTATAACTCTTAAAAAGTTATCTTGATTGATTTGCGATGCTGGAAGAAAGCATTTTAGCTCTATCTAGTTCCCCTTTTTGGACGAATTATATTTAACGAACAACTTAAAACAAAGTTTAACAGTGCTTAGAGACTACATGAATTGCATAAAATTTTATGAAAAATTATTTTTCATGTAGAAAAGGAACGCCTTATATTGACATCATGAAGTTTCACCTTTATGCTACGTGTCAGAAAAGTATATTTTTCGTCATCTATGAAAAAGTTGTTACTGACTTTTCAAAATACAACAGCTCGCGATAGTACTTTACTTACTTTGTGTCCATTTCGTCACTTGCTTCGCAATTGTGCACCGGCCACTTGTCAACAAGAAGTAAAAGCACCGTATTCTCAAAGCGCACCTGTCCCGTTTTCAACTTACATTTACATTTTAAACGATATCCCTTTCTAAATATCACCTTGAGTTAAAATTTGTAGATTTCAGTACTTAACATCGGAGAAACACTTCATGAAACAAAAGATTCGCGCTTCAATGATTGTTGTTTTTACGTTTTGAATTCATATACCAAATATAGTTTCCACTGAAAAAAAATATCGGTGATGTTGTTGAAAATCTAGTGTACACTTGGCCAATAATGATATGTCGTTAACTATGAATATTTTCCCTTAGCTATTAATTAGAAACGCCTCGGTTTAATTACGAATATCCAGGATATATGTACCCTTGAACAATTCTGCTAAATATCTCGTGAGCTATTGCTCTTTTTGAGCTGAGCTTTTTGCCATATTAAAATCGTAAATCGGCTTTAACTCTGAAATTCGTAAAGATGCGAATAGTATCAGTTCTTGTAAGTGTACTTTGTTGAGGTCAGTGTCGATGCAGATGTTTGTAAGTGCGCTACTGCTCGCCCACGAAACTAATGCACGTGCGTAATCACTTGCACACGTATGCACTGCGCAGAATCACGTTTCAATTACGACGTAGTCAATGGAGAGATGGAGGCTTGCATGTTGATTCTCTATAATGCTATGGAAAATTATACTGGTGAGTTTCCGACTTATCTTTTCTAGAAATAAATCATTTTAATCCTTTACCATTGAGCGTTACCAATCATTTGCCTGGTTTTGATTGGAAATAATTTTTTTCAGTCATTAACTATGGACCAACCGAATGAATAGTCGCATTGCTCAATAAACAAACTTTTGATCGAGCTGGACAGAGAATCATAAAACTAGTAAAATTGAAAAGTTTTGTAGGGAAACATAAAATGTGGATAATACAATGCAAAATTTTCAAAATTTTATATTTTTGTATTACGCGGTCCAAATATACCATTTGTAAAAAAAGGATTTCAATTTCGGCCCTGTGATATGAAAATATACAAAATTGCGAACTTCGCTCGGCTATTTTTTTTATACTTGGAACATATTGCGAACAATTTTGCTGCTTTACTAATTTTATGACGCTTTTTTTCTAGCTGTGGTAACATTTTTGGATAATTAAATTTTCTTGGTCTTTATAGACAATACTAGCAGTTTGTTTGACGTTGACCCATTCTTCTGTTAAGCCTGCGGAACATCTTCCCATCCTCGACATTGTTCCCACGAGGAAATTCCCAAAGGCTCTTGCTCTAGTTGACCAAGAGCCTAGTGTTGAGCCCGAAAGTGAGCCAGAGCCTAGTGCCGAGCCCGAAAGTGAGCCAGAGCCTAGTGCCGAGCCTGAAAGTGAGCCAGAGCCTAGTGCCGAGCCTGAAAGTGAGCCAGAGCC
>JAOBYK010294365.1:0-19793 GCA_025434845.1 Phenganax subtilis | reverse complement strand
TGTAAGTTGACTTGGAAATTAGTAGTAATTACTATTACGAGTAGTAAGTATAGTACCGATTGTGCACTGAAAACTCATTATTTTACTGGAACAAGTAAAAAGCATACAAAAAACAGTGTGTAATTGAAATCTATATAGTTTCTGTAGAGTAAATCTTTGCTTTAACATTTGCAGATTGCCTTTAACAACTTTTACAATACAAGAGCCTCTTCAGACAAATTCACGTTGTATTCTGATCGAACAACTTTGAATCGATGAAATGTTACTTATGAGGTTGACAGAACTTTTCAGCATGCAAGCAATTTTTTAAAATGGAAATTGAAGCAAGAGTGATTGCAGCTACTCTAGATTGCATGCAAATTACCTCTGTGGAAGATACACCATCTGAAGAAGTCCTCCCTCTTTCTCTAATGAATGGAACAAGCGAAGCACAAAAAGATTTTCTGAAAAATCTGGTATATCAGGTTGTGGACACTTGTTTCATAAATGAGAAAAATATTAGTGCCCACATTAAAGAGCTGGAGAAGGATTGCAAAGCCAACAACGGTAATCTTCCTAATGGTTGCTTTGGTTGTAGATTTCATGGCTGCAAAAAGTCTTTTGCCTTTGATGGTAAAAGACGATTTCTTCATGAGAAAACCCATGGATTGTACCCAAGTGTCAAGCCTACTACACCTCCTGCACCCAAGCACGATGTTTGTAATTACCAGCCAGCATTGCTTGAGTACGGAATGCTGTATTTAAATTTCTGTGATGCCATATCAGAAGCTGATGGGTTGCGCGTATTGAGATGCTGGAAGTTTTTCGTCATGCTGTTGAAGGCAGATGGGGTTGGTAGTCGAAAGTATGCTTTGGAAGATCTGCATCTTATCTTCCAATACTATGCAATTTTATCCCCACAGGATGCCCATAGGCTGATCTGGAATCAGTCAATGAAGAGAAAACATGAATTGGGTGGAAACGTTCCGCTGGACCTAGCACTCAAACATTATAATTGTGTCCTCAAAGAAGTTGTCAAGAAAATGGGTCCTAATGCATCAAACCAAAAAGCAATCAACAGATTTTGTAAGAGCATATCTGTGACTAAGCAACTTATGGACAATTTAGACCATAATTGCAGAGTACTAAAGCAATCAGGTAAACACATAGAACAAAAGGGTACCATTGACTTGAAGCAGATTGTCAAAGAATTAGTAGTAGCACATAAAGTTTTAAACATATTGAAGGAAGATCATAAAAACATTTTAGTGGTTGTTCTCCAAGCCTTTTACAAAACTTTAACCTCCATGATGCATTTAATTGGATTAATGAACATAAAAGAGCACTATTGTTAACAAAACTGCAAGATAATTGAAAAAAACCTGCTTCGACTCAAGGCATGTAACAATTGTGCAAAGTATATCATGCAACTGTGTATTGTTTAAATGGAGTATAGAGTTAATTGCTATTGCTTTTTTAACATTTAAGGACGGCTGTGAGCTTCCTCACTATTGTAATAACACGCTGTTGCTTCCGCAGCGATATCCCTGATCAGAGCGCTAGAATCTTACAATTCTTCTTCTGATGAATACAGCTCCCTTGTGTGCTGACTTACTTGCAAACAACAAGTTTCCTCAAATGATATCAAATTAGCTGAAGAGTCATCTCTAATATCCATCCAGTCAGAATTCACGGTATCATTGACCAATTCATCTTCCTGCTCCATTGTCATACCAGGCATGACAACATCACCAAACACTTAGTGAATAATTTATAATACATACATAGCGTGTTCACTTTTCCAAATTTCCACGCATTTCATAATGTCCAACACAGAAAATAATTTACTCACATTGTTTACCATTTGATTAACTTGGATTAAACTGAACTCCATGTGGACATTTGGGTACAGCACTTGTCGATCAGCTTCTTTTCGCAAGTTATCACAATACCCAATCAACTGCAACTTTAATTCATTTCTTTGTTCATTTATCACAGTTCTTTGATTTTCATATTTGTATGGGGCTTTATGACTAGATAAATGTAGCAAAAACTTTTTTGCACACTTCCCCTTGATGTTGGAGCAAGTACAAGATCACAACATTTACATCCACTAACTGTAACATCATGGTTACCAGCAAAATGTTTTAAAATTTTTCTTTGGCAACAATTCTGCTTGTTATTAACTAGCTCCTTCATGTCAGCTGAACAACGAGATGCCAAAAACCCATTATACAAGAGGATGCACAGACTCTGTCCACCATCCCTTCCAACACGGCCACATTCTTGTAGATAGCTTTCAACTGTTTGAGAAGGACCAAAATTAATTACCTTTCGTGCTGCTTTCAAATCTATACACATTCCAAATGCAATGGTGCAAATTAGCACCCTTACATGACCATCAAGAAGGGAGACAGATTTTATAATATGTTGTTTGGAAGACTCTGGGGTACCAGAGTGGAACATTTCTACTATAGAGTCTTTTGGATGCATAGACCCATCAACATACATATCTTTTTCCAGTGCAACCTTAAAAGTTCTCCATATAAGAGCTGCTTGCTTTCTAGTTTGACAATACACAATTGTCTTGGTAGACTTTTTTTTTCTCTTTGACTTCCAATATCACATCATAGAATATATCTTGGAGTTCCAAGTCATTATCAATGTACTGGAAAGAGTAGACTAAATTGGAATGCTCAGGACGTTTTTCAACAATAAATGTTTTCCTCTTTATATCTAGAACACTAAAAATCTTTATTTTTTGTTTCGAATGTAACTGTAGCTGTACACACAATTAGGTTCACATCTTTGAAATAAGATCGAAGTTGGCCAAGATAACCATACCAGGTTCTAAATGCAAGTGAGGCTCCAGCTGATCCCCTATAAACATAAACTGACATATTATTAAGTCTCTTTCAAGATGTCTATCTATATCATGGCACAATAATATTGCTTATCTTGTCATGAATATTAATAACAGGCTTCATAAACATATGTACAAATTCATGAATTAAAATGATAATCATAAATATACACTTACCACAAATATGTCACAATATTTAAGTTAAAAGAAAACAAAGTATTACAGATTTCTTACCATTGACTTATGCAATGAGCTTCATCAACAGCAATGCACACACAGTTTTCCATAAATGTTTTACATTTCCATAAATTCTCCCAGCGTTTAGTGGCTAACATTGTTTCAGGCGATGTGAAAACAAGTGAATAACAGCCCTGTTGAATATCATCCAGCACTTCCTCATCTTGACCTTTAAACAGAGCGACTGCACTGATTCCTAAGTCGTTCATCTTCTGTTTTTGATCGTGCATCAGCAACAACAAAGGGCTTATAACAATCCCAGTGTTAGTTGCTGTAGCCTGGTCGAACAAAATATTGGTAAGCAAAGGAATACACTGAAACACAATCCACTTTCCATAGCCAGTACTGGCGCAAAAGAATACGTCGTTTCCTTTCAAAAATGACTTAATAGCATCGACTTGCTCGTCGTAAAGCTTGTTCACTTGAAAAAAGTAACAAACTTCCCTCAAAGCTTCATTGAAAATTTCACTTTCTAAACTCACATCCTCGACAAGTGCCATATTGAATGAATAAAGTTGGTGCGTACATTAGGATATTAGCATATTCTACATAAATTATCAAAGAACCAATCACAATAGATTACCACTTTTTTGGTAAAATGCACGTGACTGAACAAGATATCTTATCCCGATTAGCAGATGCTCAAACTATATTTTAAGTGTCTGCGAGTAGGCTACAGCTTGCCTATCACCACGGAGCAAGACCTAAAAGGTTGCGTGGTACACTACAAAGATGTCGAAAGCAGCGTTTGGACCTCAAATGGCACTTGGAATGTTTTGGAGTTTAGTATAGGTTTGAACGTCAGAGTGGCACCAGGTTGTCAAATTTTGTTGGAGCTTTACGTTAAATAAATGGACGTTTATTACAAATAGAAGTACGAAAAAAAGCAATCCAGAGGTGGTGGAGTTAATAAACTCTTACAGCAAACAAGAAGCAAAACAAAGATTTTTAAGTAAATACCCCAATGCCGATTTTACCATTTTCTTCCTTAATTTTATAACCAAAGCTAAACTGCTCAACTAAAACTCATCGATGAAACTTTTTATAAAGCAAGCTCCAAGTATCGCTACGAAATCGGAACATACGTGTTTAAGCACGATCCCAAGTGGATGAGCGCGTTCGCCATCAGCGGGAAGAAGATAAAACAACATTTGGATCATCAGTGAACCCCCGCCTTATGGAATCATTTTGACACCGTTGCAAACCTAGAACTCGTGGACGAGCCCGTGTTGAATCTTAAAACGTTCAAAATATTCATTGAAGAAAATGAATACTTTGATTGCAATCTACCCACATCGAGCACCGCGTGGAGAAACAAAAACAATTTTAAAGACATCACCAAAGTCTAATTCAATTACGAACACGATCCCTACTTCACCAGCCTGTTGGCCGCCTATGTGATCAGTTACAAGGCTGGCATTGGTATCCAACACGTGGTTGAAAAGAATCAACCGAGCGTTATCTCCAGCACCACGAAGTATTATTTCTACTACCACTTGAACAAATTTTTAAGATATCCAAACAAGTTAAAATTCTACATTGACAAAAAAGACGTGGAGCTTGTAAAAAGCAACATCCCAATTAAAAAAATTTGGAAACACAAGTTGGAACACGCCTGTGCTCGCATAGACTACTTTAAAAAAGCACGATTTGAGCAAAACCAAAAACTTTCGTTACGTGTTTCAAAAAAAAATTGAGGCATGGGTATTTTGGGGATAGGTTACGAGTACGTCGATGAAATAAGTAATAAAAGCGACGATGATTGGAAACTGTTTATTAAAGAGTCCAGCGACGGTTTGACAAAGCTGCGTCAAAAACTAATGCAGCAGGCAATCGAAAGCTATGTGTACTGCGTGTTAGGTGCACAAGCTAAAATGTGTTAGAGCATCGTCAACGTAGTGGCAAAAAGTTCTCAAACGCAAGACGTGTTTAGAAAATTGGTTTGCGACATGATCGTGCAAAAGGACCCCATGACAACGATCTCCAACATGAAAACGGCTATTTGAGACACCCACATGGTGCTGAACATGGCGGTGGGTCTGGGGGTCGTGTTGATTCCGAGCAGCATGATCATTTTAAAAAACCCCATAAAAGGATTCAACAACTTGCTGACGATAGCCACTAACCAAATGAGCTTTGGTAAAAACTCAAGCTTGAACAAACCAAAGCAGGTGGGCAAGGTTGGCCCAGTCAAACACACCGAGCCACACAAAACCACCGAGCTCATAAGATATGAACACAGCTCGTTTGATGATAATTGGCTCACTTTTAGTTCGATACTCGTGGGGGTTTTAATTCCGTTTTTCTTATAAATAAATGAGCGATCAACCAGTTGAGATGAAGGAGAACGAAATTAAAACCGACGAGGTGATAACAAAACCTCAAACGACGCCACCACCGACAAAAAAGGTGAAACAAGCTTGAGAACACTTGAAGGAGGCTAGTAAAGAGGCCAAGGCAGCCAAACAAAAATTTGTCCAGGGGCAAAAAGCCAGAGCGTATGAAGGCCTCTACATAATATATAAACACAAATCGCATTGGTTGCACTTGTGCTTGCAATCGGAATGCTTTCCATATCAAACCATGTCACAAAACAAAGCGAGCCCGCCAAGCCGAAAAAGGAGGAGTCCAACCAGAGGGGAAAAAATTAGAAAATTTTGACTAATAATAAAAAAAGGACGAAACAAACAAAAAGATTATCCTACAATTAATAACATCAGGGTGCGAAATGTCAATAGCCGTCAGAGTCTTCGTCATTTCCAAGAAGGTTTTTGGAGAAACGTTGGTAAGCGCCAAGTCGTTGAAGGACATACTTAAGCTTGCTCTTACGGTGTTCATCGCCTCGACGCTTATGGAAAACATCATAGAAATGGAGGAGTTTAAAGGGTTTATAAAAAAATTGTTTGAGGTGCACAAGAGCAGCTGAAATAACAAATTAATAAAAATGAATCAGAACGACGTTATACCAAAAAAATACAAACCGTGGTATTGGAACATAGACAGAAACAAAAGAAAGAAGGAGGACCCATTTAAAAATAATCAAACGAAGATGGAGGACCCATTTAAAACTAATCAAATGAAGAAGGAGGACCCATTTAAAAATAATCAAACGACGCTAGAAGAGCAAAAAAACATGGATCCTAAAACGCACAAGGAAACAAAACTCAAAACCTTTGAGGAACCAAAACAAACCCCAATCATAAGCAGAACAACGATTGTGGCTTTGATTGTCATGATAATGCTGGTGATTTTTGTCTATTAAATAAAATGGCTGGCATTGCAACTCAAATGGGGTTTGGTTTATTCAACACGACAGCATTCGCAGGTGCTGGATTCGTATTTAGTAAACTTAATCATTCGGGGTACAAAGAGGAGCGTCACCATCATAATTTGGCGATCGAGCGGTTGATGAGGGATCAAGAAGCATTCAATGAAGAGCAGGTTTTGAGGAGGCAGAAGGAGTTGAAACGTCAAGAGGAAAAGTTTGATGCGAGTTAAGGACTTGGACGCCACAAACAAATCGTTGGCATATTTGGACTACACGTTGGACCTGCAAGAGGCACCGAAGTTTGGATTAAAACTTAAAGACTACTACAAACCAAGCGACGAAGTGATGAGCTATTTTAAAATAATAAAGATGGTTATGGGCGTTGGCTTGGGCGTGGTCGTCAAAAAATGTTGGTGATTCTTCTATAAATAAAATGGAGCGAGAGATGATGAGGAAGTTTGAAGAAAAGATGAAGAATCTAAAAAACGACTACATCGTCCACATCTTAAAGCTGGTGGAGAACACGATCAATGTAATGTTAATCATGGAACAATGAGACTTGAGCGTGGAGATCAAAACGATATAAAAAGGTAAGAAGGTGGAGTAGGAGAAAAAATTATTTATAATTTTTTTTAAATTGAAAAATAAGAATGATTAAGATAATGAATTTACTCCATGCTTTTTTCGCCCTCTATTTTTATATACTGTTTTACCTCTTTTTCTTTTACAAGATCGAATATAGTACTGAAGAAGAAGAGGGTTCTCTAATATTCAAATGTGGTCTTACCCTGCTTCAGGTGTTGATGGTTTACTTAAATAAATGGAGAATTTAGAGTACCTTTTAGTTGGAGATTGTTGGTTCACCATAAAATGAAAAACCATCATAAATGCAAAACTCATTAAAAAGTTTTGCAATTTTTTTTTTATTTCTCGTGAAGAAAACCTTATAAATAAAACAGGTCGGAGACAAAACCACAATAAACATCATTAATCAATTAATGGACAAAACGTTATCCACTAAAACGCAACGAAAGGCCTACTTAGACGATTTGATAAAACAAAAAAGCTTGGAGATTAACAGACAAGCACGTCTAAAGGGTCTAATGAAAAATAAGCTGATCAAAAAAAGACAAGACCACTTTAAAATAAAATGAAGGTCGTTGTACAGTTTAAAACAATTTCTGAGGGCCAACGATTTTAAAGAGCACGTTATGAGAGAGACTCATCAAAAAACTGAGGAATGGTTGAGTTTCTCTCATTATAAAACAAGCAAAGATGGACTCACGAGCAACTGGAGAGCCGATGGATGAGAAATCATACTGGTGTGATACATCGACATGATCGGAAAATCCGTCAAAAACTTTATAATCAAAAAAGCGTTGTTTAATCATAAAACTCAGCTCACCCTTGTGTGTAAAATAATGAAATTAAACCCCTCGACAAAAAAGGTCAAGGAGGAAATTATTTTCAACTTTAGAAATAAACAAACAGTGGTGTATGAGAAAAATGACGTGGAGGGAAAAGTTCAAAATATGATGAGCGAGGTGGTCGATAAGTTTGTCCAGTTTCAAAAGCAAGGCAGTGGTTGGCAATTATCGGCGATTGAGCACGTGGACGTCAAGGTTATAAAAGTTTCGTCTACGAAAAAGGGTGGTTGGATGGAGACTCCAGATTGGATTAGGAAAAAACTAGCTGTGACAAACCCTTACAATCCAAACGACAAATTTTGCTTCAAGTGGGCCAAAAGCCTCGCAGTATACAGTAATTTAAACAAAAACAGAATCACCAAGTTTGTAAAACAAATCGCCGAAAAGTTTGATTGGAGCAGCATGGAGTTTCCGTTGGACCAGAACGACATTGATCGTTTCGAAAAAAATAATCCAGAATTTTGCGTAAACTTGTTTGGTTGCGAGGGAAAAGAAATCTTTCCATTGAGGATCACGAAGCATCATGATTGACGAATAATAAGATTATTAGAGTTGGAGAATAAACATCTTTGCATGATCAACGATATGAGTAGACTTATGGCAAAGCAGGTTTCGAAGAAAAAAGTAAAAACCATCATTTGCAACCATTGTAAAATGGGGTTCAAAAGCAAGGAATCGTTGGACGAACATTTAAGACTTGGCAAGAAGGAGGAACCCACTCGACCCAAAATACCAAAAAAGGAGTTGTTGAAGTTTATAAACTACGAATGCACAACGTGGCATCCGTTTGTGGTGTATGCCTATTTCGAATGCTTTCTTGAGCCAATCAATGTAAAAAAGGGGGAGAACACCATACGGTATCAAGCCTACGTGCAGAGTGAAGTTGGAGTTTGTTTAAAAAGTTTTGACGAAAACGTGTTCCCGAGCAGCTACGTCAAGTTCAACGCGTTGGACGTGGCCAAGGCGTTTATCGAGTATTTGGAGATGTTGGTGAAAAAGTTATATGATTGTTTTAGATGGCTGAAAAAGTTGAGCCTGAAAAAGGACGATATAATGCAATACAACTCGAGCACACATTTTTACGTGTGTGGGGCGGAGTTTAAGGATGTCTCTAACAAAGTAAGAGATCATTGTCATTACTCAGGGAAATTTAGGGGAGCCGCATGTGAAAAATGCAACTCGAAAATGAAAAAACCGAAATTTCTCCCTGTGGTCATACATAATCTTCAAAACTATGATGTGCACTTGTTTATAAAAGCCGCTAGTAGGTCGCTCGGAGAAGTCAGAGCGATACCCTATACCGACGAAAAATACATTTTGTTCTTTAAAAAAGTAAAGGTGGACGAGTTTGTTAAATCTATGGACGAGGGAGAGGAGGTCGTTGAAGTGTTTAGACAGTTGAGATTCGTGGACAGTTTTAAGTTTCTACAATCAAGCTTGGATGACTTGAGCAAAAGCTTGGTAAAGTTCCTCATTTTAGAAAAATTTTTTGAGGGTGACCTCGAATTGTTGAAGAAAAAGAGGGTGTTTCCATACGACTATTTCGACTCGATCAAAAAACTAAAAGAGGTCGAGTTTCCAAACCAAAACAAGTTTTACACAAAGTTGAAGGAGAAACATATAAGTAAAGAGGAGTATGAGCATGCAAAGAAAAGGTGGGAGGTTTGGGGATGTAAGAACCTTGGTGACTACCATGATTTATATTTAAAAATGGACGTCTTATTGTTGGCCGACGTATTTGAGAATTTTCAACGTGTTGTGAAAAATACTATGGGTTGGATCCAGCATGGTATTTTTCGAGCCCCGGACTAAGTTGGGACGCTATGTTAAAACACACTGGGATGGGGTTGGAGCTATTGAGCGACTACGACATGTATTTGTTCCCTGAAAATCGGCACGGTGGAGTCAGCATGATCATTAAAAGATGTGCTAGAGCCAACCATAAATATTTGAAAAACTTTGACGAGGGTGAGGAGAGTAGGTTCAGCGTCGGATTGAACTCAAACAACATGTATGAATGGGTGATGAGTCACACGCTTCCTTATGGTGGTTTTAAATGGATGAACAAAAAAGAGTTGGAATCTTGGAACAAGTTGGAGGGTCGTGGATGCATATTGGAAGTGGACTTGGAGTACCCCACGTGGTTGCACGATTTACACAACGATTTTCCATTGGGGGCGGAGCACTTGAATATTGATGGTGTTGCAAAATTAGTTCCAACACTCTACGATAAGCAAAGATATTGACTACACTATGAGTTGTTGAAGTTTTTCTTATAAAATGGATTCGTCTTAAAAAAAGTTCATAGAGGAGTTGTGTTTGACAAAAAACCGTTTATGAAGAGCTACATCGAATTCAATACGGAGTTGAGAATGATCTTGACGATGACACACGAGAGAAACTTCTTCAAATTAATGAACAACACGGTTTATGGAAAACGTGCGAAAACGTACGAAACAGAGCCGAGATAATCGTTACTAATAACTCAAACAAAGCTCAAGAGTTGTTTAACAAGATCTATTTTAAACGAGTGGAAGACTTTGATGGAGAAGTGGACAACTTGAGAGCCATTCACATGTATAAGAAAAGCGTGGTGTCGAATAAACCGATTTACATAGGAATGATGGTGTTGGATATCAGTAAGATTAATATCTATGAAATGCACTACGATTTTATTAAATCAAAATTTGGCGATCGTGCAAGCTTATTGTTTACGGATACGGACAGCCTATACTACGGAATTAAAACAAATGATTTCTACGAGGAGATAAGACCAAGCTTAAAAAGTTGGATCAATACTAGTAAATACCCCGATGGGCATGTTTTGCCCAACAACATCAACGTGGGAGTGTTGGGTAAGTTTAAAGATGAAAGTGCGGTGACACCTATTTTAGAGTTTGTGGGTTTGCAGCCAAAATGTTATAGTAATTTGTCGGACAATGAATGAGAAAATAAAAATTTAAGGGTATAACCAAAAACAAAAACATCATTAGAAGTTATTGCCATAAATTGTTTACAAAGAGCAACGAAAAAGTAGCACTTTCTCCATTCGATGACAAACAAGTGGTGTTGGATGAAGTGAATATGATGAGTTATGGACACTATAAGCTGGAGGGGGTTTAACATATTTTTTCACCTTTTTGCATCTCGTAGACGTCATGATCGACGATCAAACGTTTTTTCTCATATATAGCCTTATCAAAATAATGATTGGATACACCAAGATTTTCCAAATATAATTTTGCAAGTTTAATGCTGGGGGAAGTCGATGTAGGAGTTTTTGTTAACATGGATCACCCTTGTTTCACGTCTACAACAATAACTATTGTATATCATACCATCACTCGCCAGCATAAAATCTCTTAGACCAAATTGCATTCGTCGCTTAAACTCCTCGACCTCGGCTTTTGTTTTTTTCATTGAGTGATATGATTTTATCATCATGTTTTTCACGCCGTTCTACGATGATCTTATAAGCATCACCACCAACGGTGAAGTCCTCACCGGTCTCTCCAGCTTGATTAAAACGATGTTTGCTCACATAACCGAAGAGACTTAAATAATTGATCACTTTATAAGTCGCATCAAAGTTCTCCTCCCAACCGGACGCAACGTGAATCACCTTAGTGAGAATGTTGTTTGTTGGCTTCATTTTTTTTTTCAGCACGGTTGGGAGGGGTTGGAGTTGATTTTTTTTTTTTGGGCATGACCAGGCTGGACCAGGCACGACGAGGGTGGAGGGAGCACGACCATAACAGAGACTATTCAAAACAGCTCTTCATTAACTGATGTTGTGAAAAACAATAAAGAATTTCCCGTTCATTCAGTGGTTTGGCTTAGGACTCTACTAAAAGACGACATGATAGCAATGTTTAAAGAACAAGATATTATGAGCAAGAACATAGATGTGACCTTCATTGGCTATAATGGAAATATGGAAGAAGGGAAAGGTGATGGTGTCTTCAGTGAAGCAGTTACAACATTTTGGAACCAGTTTTTTAACTCACTTGCCGTCGGCGCAAAGGAAAATACCCCTGCTATAAGGCACGATTATCAAAAAGGAGAATGGGAGGCAATAGCCTGTATACTAGTGTATGGCTATGTTACGGATGGGTATTTTACTTTGTCCATGTCATCAGGTTTTCTTATTGTGTGTTTATTTGGCAATGAGAACATTTCAAATGAAATGTTGCTTTCTTGTTTTGGCTGGTATCTTTCTGATGACAAGAGAGACACTTTCGATAGCTGTTTCAAAGACAACTTTCTGGCAAACAAGGATGATGTACTTGATTTCTTGGGTACTTATAAGTGCTTTAGAAACCCTACAAAAGAAAACATAACTCAGATTTTGTCAGAAGTTGCACATCAAGAGATCATCCAGAAACCCAAGTATTACCAGATTTTCAATTTAGCGAAGATATAGAAAATATGTATGACACCAAAAGGCCAATCACGAAAAAGATCATAAAATTAATTAAGTCTGACCCAGTGTCAGAAAAGGAGCATCAGTGCTTGGATCATTTCAAGAAGTATATTCGGTCGTTGCCAAGTAGTATGTTAATGCACTTTTTTCAGTATACTACTGGCAGTGATGTTATATGTTTCCAACACATCGAAGTAACATTTAGTTCACTTGATGGTATGGCATGTAGGCCTGTATCACACTCTTGCAGGCCTGTCATTGAAATTCCACCAACGTACCAATCCTATAACAAGCTTTCGGAAGAATTTAGTGAGCTCCTTTAAATTAAAGAAGCATGGCACTTTAATATAGTTTCATATACATAGTTTTACCTACCTTAAAGAAGTTGAAGACATTAAATGTTCCTTTAAAATATAGCGAGTTTCATATACAAAAGATTATACAGTAGATCAGGCAAAAATTTGCTTCTTTGTAGTAGTTTTAGGTGTGGTCAACAATATTAAGCAGGTAGTGAAATTTATGTGATTATGTAATTCTTTCACCACAATGCGCGTAATATTTACTTGATTGAGCTCCAAGGCACTCTTTAAATTTTCAGTGTTTCAGATTGCGGCACTTATTCGGGGGCGGCGCTGCAATTTTCCGTTTCATAAATCGCCAGGGTCACCAGTAACGATCAGTGTCACCAATATTAGTGTGCGTCACATCCGGGCTGGATCATATCTGGTGAAATTTTACGTGCAAGATCCGCATGTAGTTTCACGTATCTAAACTGCCAGGGTGGAAAGTTCGTTTTTGCTGCGCCAAACTTTTCTGCCACCGAAATATTTTCACGCCAATCCCACATCACCAACTTTCCAACCTGGCTAAAGTGGGATGAACACGAATCGATGAAACACAAAGCCACCAAAACAAAACCAATCTGATCATGAGCAGTCAAGAGCATCAGACAATCTCGATGATTCTAGGATGGCGGTTCATGATTTTGATGAACTCTTTAATACATCTATTGAAGATATCGACTGTCCATCTTTATGTAAGTTGCTATCTGATGATAGTGAAAGCTTTGGGAAGGTTGCCAGAATGATGAGAATACTTGGTTGAAAGTTTCCACGCATCGAATGGTCATAGTTTTATATTATGTGCTACCACACGGGATGTATCATCTGATAGTTTCGACGAATGAATTTTGGAGTTTCAGGAGATCAACAGTGTTACTTTAAATATTAAAGTTGCGAAAAAGCCCAGCAAACAATACATGTTGCAAAACTACTATTATTGCCAACACAACACAAGGATTATCACCCCACAAAAAGATCCCAATGAAGGCTACAGAGAAACCCAATGGCTAGAGTCAAGAACACAAAGTGCCCCTTTTAGCTGACTATCGAAATAGATACATGTGGTAAGTGCTCCATAAACGTTAAGTGGGAATGCAATCATTTGACTGATAACTTGGAGGCCTCTAACTTCAAGGACTTAACAGTTGAATGTGTGGAAAAAATTAAGAAGCTGTGTCAATCTGGGCATGCACCTTCCACAGCCAGACAGCAATTTCTACTGGAACTTAAATCTACATGCAAGGATGATGTAGAATTTCACTTACGAAAAGCTGACCATTTAATCACTCCACGGCGATGGGACTTTTGCTATATTTCTGAAAACCATGTCCAGGAAAAAATTTGGTGGTAAGGTTAGACTTGCTGAGGTATTAGAAGACTACAAGTCATCCAGCCCAAATGCAAGTACAAGCTATCAGCTCGTGGAGACGGACAATGAGTTTCTCGCAGGCGATCAACCCGCTATTCCTATGTCCACGATCCTGCAGGCGCAGAAACAAGACCATGTAATTGGCCGAGTGCTGGCTTTCAAGCTAGATGGGCGACATCCTTCCATTCAAGATACGAAGAGAGAGAGCTGCCTGGTACTAAAGCATTGCTGTGACAATGGCACAAGTTTAGTGTTGGAAAGGATGGTCTACTGCAACAAGAAAGTGGCACTTTTAAGCAATTAGTGTTACCAAGGAAGTTCCACCGGACAATCTTTAAGGAACTTCACGAAGACATGGGACACTTAGGTGCTAGACGTGTTGTGCATTTAGCTAAAGAACACTTCTACCGGCCCAGAATGGAGAAAGATATCACCCACTTTGTGACGAACGTCTATGGATGTCTTAAACAACGAAAACCCAATCTACCAGCACGGGCACCTCTCTGCAACATAACAACGTCGTCACCATTCAAACTTGTCTCCATTGATTATATGCATCTTGAGAAGAGCTCCGGTGGCTATGAATATATACTAGTTATTGTAGACCATTTCACTCGGTTTGCCCAAGCTTAAGCCACCAAAAATAAGTCAAGCACAACAGCTGCTGAAAGACTATACAATGATTTTGTACTTCGGTTTGGTTTTCCAGCAAAGATCCTACACGACCAAGGACGAGAGTTTGAAGATAAGTTGTTCCACCAACTAAAGAAACTCAGCGGAGTTCAATGACTAAGAACTACTCCATACCATCCACAAACCAATGGAAAGGCAGAACGGTTCAGTAGTACATTGTTGTCAATGTTGCGCATGCTACCCAAAGACAGAAAGAATAAATGGAAGGACTCCATAAACAAAGTGGTACATGCGTACAATTGTACTGTTAACGAAGCTCCTGGGTTTTCGCCGTTCTTCTTGTTATTCGGTCGGTCGCCAAGATTGCCAGTTGACATTTTATTTGGGACATCGCCTTCTTCAAGGAAAGGGTGTCATATAGAGTATATCCAACGGTGGCAAAATGCCATGAAAGATGCTTATGCAAAAGCTGGCAAACAACTTGAGTAAATCTGCAAACTCAGGAAAGACGATCTACAACTGCAAAGTCTGCTTTACTGCCTTGAAATCGGGTGATCGCGTATTGGTGCGCAACTTATGTGAGCGTGGGGGCCCTGGAAAGTTACGATCTTACTGGGAGGACCAATACACGAAATCGTGGAGCAAAAAGGCGAACTTCCTATATTCGTGGTGAAACCTGAACGGAACATAAAAGGGCGAACTCAAATACTGCACAGGAACCTTCTCCTCCCTTGCAATTATTTAGAACCTCAAAAGACGGAGGAAGATCCTCCTACGACAGAGCAAAAGAAGAAGAAAAGCAATAAGCATGACATTGTTGGTAGCGAAGTGATGATGAAACGGACTACCGAGGACTTTCTCCTGTAGAAATTGCTGCAGCCGATCGAACTGTTAACGACAGTTCTGATCTCACTAACCCGGAAGAGCAAGAAACAGATGTAGACCTTGAAGAACAGGAACAATCTGACAATGAACCAACCCATGGAGAAATCAAAGAGATTGATCAAGAACCTCCTCCAACAGCGGAAGAAGTACCACCTCAACAGACAGAACAAGAACCACCCCTAACAGAGCAAGAGACAGAACTCGGAGAATGTGTGATGATGCCAGGCGATTATATACCCAAACGTCCGGCATGGAACCGATGACCACCTCCAACGTTGAACTATGCCTCATTGGGTAACCCATATGTGTCAAGTCTTCAAGCGTCAAACCACAACGTATGCACCCCACCAACAATGTTTCACCCTAATCTCCCTCCATTGCTCCCACCCCCATACATCCCTTCATTCCCACCGACTCCATTTTCCTTCTGGACCAACCCAGTTTTCCACCACCCAAGTGCTATGTACTGTGGAACAGCATATCCTTTTTAAGCTAAAGATGGTTCAGAAAAAAAAACAAAGTTCTCAGATTCTGTTATGTTAAGGAATGAACTAGACATTCCAAGTAATACAAAAAAAAACAAAAACAGAAGTAATTGACAACTTGTCAGATTATACTAGGTTATAATGTCTGCAAGAAGATAAACACTTTATCTTGATAGTTTAACGTCTTAGTTGAAGACAATAAAGACGTAATAAGAGTTGAACTCAAGAACGTAGGACTGATCACCCTAGGAAGTAGTGGTTCAAAATGCAACGTCCTGGAGGACATCCTTAAAGTAGGGGAGAGTGTTGAGAGTTAGAATGTATTATAAGCATACTGTGCCCCTACCCTACCCCTAAACAATCTTACTTCTGGTAAATACGGTCATGTGACTACGAACACATGTGTAGTTCGCATGTGTTCGTACACATGTGTTCGTAGTCATGTGACTATGAACACATGTGTAGCTTTCGAGTTGAGAAGAAGGTTGTGAGAAACTGAATTAAAAAAAATTCTATTTTACTGTTATCGGTGAATTTGTTGGGACTCAAAAGCGGTAACATATGGTTTCATATTCTAATTTTAAGTTTTCCAAGCTATAGCCTTCAACTTTTTGGCTAGTCTGTGCCATCACTATTTTATCGGCGGTGGGAAGACCGATTCTATACTGAAAGTTATGCGACATGAAATAAGGTGCCATGACACCATGTTCGGATAAGATTTTTTCAATGCTTATTTATTGAGTTGTGCCAAACGTGTCAAACATGAGTTTATCAGCGAGTTTTTGCACATTGCCCAAGGTAGCTCCATCGTCAGACTTGGAAATGAGTTTTCTAAGATTTTCTTCGCCAATGCCCAATTTGATCATGTCTTTTCTTGCCGTTAAAGGCAGCCAAAGGTCTTTATAAACTTCTAGCTCGGCATGTTTATTATTATCGTACAAGGTTTCTCCACCAACGGTAATGACCAGCTTGTCCATTAAAAGTTTTCCCAGGTTATTCATGAGCCAACTTTTTTCGTTGGCATATTTAAAGTCAAACCTCAAAAACACGCTGCCAGGCACAAGACAATCGTTAGATCTTAGTTTTGGCAAGTCGACGTAAATTTCTTCACCTGGATTAGCTTTATTAGGATGAAATGTCACGACATGTTTTGTGCGTTTACCTTTAATATTACTCATTCTTAGTTTACGAAATTCAGGCTCAAATTCTTTTTCGCTTCTCATTTATTATAATAAGAAAAGAAAAAGAGACTTTATTTTACCTTATTAATAGAATAAGAAAAATGAGAAACAATATTGCAAAAACAAGTTTATGATTTTTTATGAGCCATATTAATCAAGCAAGCCAAGAGAAACTAGACTGTGGACTTTTTTAGTAGTATTGTTTGCTATCAGTTTTCTAATGGGTGTTTCTAAATACTCTGTAAGTTCTGTTTTTGAACCTAAGTTGTGAACGACAGCAGCACTAAAAGCGCTAACCAAATAATTTGCGAGAAAATAATGGTGCGCCACCAGAAACACAGCCGAGGCTCCAATAATGGCTACTCCAGTTTTGATAATGAATTCACCACCTTTGATTTCTTCGATCAAAATAATTTCCTTATTATCGGGGTTTCCATGGTATAAAAACCACGCAACACAGGCAGAAATAAGATTATAAATGGTTGGACAAACATTCGAGTCGGCGATGAATGAAATGCTATGCAATTCATAGGTTTTGTCGTCTACCGATTTGTCCAATCTCTTAATAATTTCTTTATTGATCTAGAAGCATTCTTTAAGATCTATGGGCTTAAGTTCTTGATTTTCTATCACGGAGAGTTTGATTTCTTTTAATTTTTGTTTTAAAGATGTTGCAAGAAGTTCTAGTTTGTTAGAGTTGTGCTTAAATTCGGATAGACTATCTGTTAGAATAAGTTTACTTAAGATTTTTTCAAAGATTTTTTAAAAATGTTTCAAACCTGAATTTAACATCATAAAGGCTCGGTTTGTGCAGATTCATTTTTTATTTACTATAAGCACACCCATAATTACACAAACTAGAGCTAAGATGAAAAATATCTTCATCGACACAAGGTTTAAATCTTTCTCAAGCATTTATTTAAGTAAGAAAAGTAAAATGACACTTGCCGAGACGAGCACTAAAATGATCCACTTGGCTCGAAGCATGGGTTAGGATCCAACTCTGTCGAGTATACGTGCTAACTGCTTTCAGGACCCAGCTCCAAATCCGCGCAGTGAAAGTATATGTCTTGAGCAGATTAATACCCAGCTGAAACTCAGTATATGTTTTAATCACATTGCTCAAGATCCAACTTTCCTATTATGAGTATATGCCTTTGAATCCTCAGAACCCAACTCATCGCAGACTAAGAAACTATACATTAAAATGTACAAAGCAATTACCTCACACTTCCTAACCCCACAAAAACGGTGTGTGTGTCTAATTTGTTCATGCACATTGTTTACAATTATAATTGAGGACATTAAGTCAATAGTTTAGAGTAGAATATCCTGATGTCATTTGGTTTAGTTCATTTCTATGGTCGGAATATACAGGGGGTTGTCAAAAAAAAGAGCCCCCCATTTAAACCACATTTCTACAAACTATTTTTTATAAAATATTTTGTATTGCCAGTTTAGGTGATTTTACACTAAATCAGGGGGTGTAGTTAAAATGCGGATCCGGACTAGCGAGTGCGGACTTGCGGATGCGGACCGGCGGACGCGGACTGGCGGACGTGGACCAAAGCCCTATAAAAATATTCCAAATTCGCAAAGATACAATATGTGTTCTTCGGTCAACCATACCTTGATCGATTCAGGCACCTTGACCAAGGATGCAATAAAGTACGCCTGACGACGCTTAAGGCATCCTGGGTTCACATGGAAATATACATTCCCAGGTCGCTCCATTATCGTTCTGTTTGCATCATAGAAAGATCTCATTGCATTTGAGACAATCACCAAATCTCGCGGCAGCCTTCCTATAGATCCTTCAGGCTTTAGAAGCTGTCCACAACCAAAACAGTTCTTCACTTGAGGAGGGCAAAATTGCAGAAGGTACAACACGTAAGATCCAAATAGCAGGTTAGGATATTCTGGACGAGTAAATGTTAATGGACTATGTTCTGATGTTTGTTGAGTAGGTTCTTGCACGTGTGTTCGTTGCGGCTCTGTTGTGACTGGTGGTGGTGCTGTTGTGCCAGCTGCTGTTGTTGCGATGCAAGCTGCTGCTGTTGTTACTGCTGCTGCTGCTATGAGCGTTGCTGTGACTGCTGGTGTCCTTGTTGTTGCTGCTGTTGTTGGTTCTGAAGATATGTCTGGTTCAATCGATCTACAACAACTGTGGCTTCATCGTTATTTTTCCTTCGCTGTCCTTTCCTCCGTTTGGTTGCGGGAACACTTCCTTTTCTTCCAACACCTTTATTTGAATCAAATGTGGATAAGGCAGTCAAATTTACGGGATAATTTCGGCGCCTAAGCCACTCCATATATTTCTTTAGGCATTTCAATTTCTCCGCTACAGCAACGGAATGTTTGCATAATTTTGAAGACGTCCATCCAGGACAGTTTTCGCACATAACTTTTCCGCTGTTTTCAGCGAAAACGTAGTGAGGTCTCCTGGATGTTTCACTAATGACCATAAATGCCATCTTACCACCGCCTGGGGCTGTGACAATAGCATTATCCTTACGCAAAAGTGCTAAGGCTTCTCTAAAAACTCGTTCCACAGTTTGAACGGGAATAGAAGCCGCATTTGCTTCCTCGTGTGTTAGTGATAGAGTTGTTATGTCATGGCTTTGTAGGGAGTCATCATTTTCTTCCCGTTCCTCATCAAACCATTTGTTTTCAAACTTCTTTTCATGCTTAACACGCTGATC
>JAOBYK010294254.1:0-19796 GCA_025434845.1 Phenganax subtilis | reverse complement strand
ACTTCACAGACAATCTATTCAAGGTCTTATCTTTTATTTAAGCCCAACTTGCTTTTGGACTGGAGTACCCCTTTAAATGAACTTATTTGGTCAATATATATTGACTCTACCATCAGGAAAGGTTTGCACATAATTCCACAGTTTATTAAAGCAAATTTTTATTGTACAACTAGTACTGTATGCTAAAAAAACAGTTCTGAGAATGCAATTAGATCATTTAAGCAATTTTAGCTATTGGAAGAATCAAGTTCTTCCTCGCTCTCGTTCACGTTGCCATTTTCTTCCGAATTTGGCAGCTTTCTCGTCACTTGCATAAATATGGAAGAAGCAAATATTCTGCTTCATCACCTTCAATGTTAATATCAGGCAGCTTGCATGGTACGAAATCTTCATCTACATCGGAAAAGCTGCTAGAACTCTTTCGTGACAATGTTGAAAATAAGATTCTTGTAGTTTTGCATGGCGAAAACAACAACAGTTGCAACCGAGTTGCACTGATGAAGGTCCAGGCTAACGGACCGAAAGCTTTGCAATAATAAATACACATGGTGTATACCTCAAACGAATACTGATATTGTTGAAAATGTTTAAAAACGAATGAACACTTGAAATCAAATAATTTTGTGAAAATATTGGTGGACAGCTGTTCACCTTATATAGTACAAGAAGCTTTCTGTCACTCAATGATGTCTCGACACTCAAATATAACTCAACTATTATGTATTTAGCCTCCACTTCAGTTTGAACAAACATGGCGACTGTAAACAGGGATCAAAATCACTCACACAAATTTAAATATCTCAGCAAAGAAAAAAATTGACGTGAACGAATGGCCATTCCAAAGTAGGCGCATAAAGCTTTCATAAAAGCAACACTTACCTTAGGGGCGGAAAGTCCCTTTAATACCTCGCCTCTCAATCTCTCAGCGAATAGATAATTGGACGGCTAAGCTTCACAATTTGTTTTAGTTATTGGTTAGCGAGTGATCTTGTTTAACTGTTAATGATAAATGGAAACAATAGCAACCCCAGGCGGCAAATAACAGGAAAATGATATGAAGTTGCAATACATTGCAAAAAAATCCGCAATAAAATACTACCATATCTCACAGTACCAAAGCTCTTATAGATTTCTGTTGTTTGCATCTTGTTGTTTACATCACGATGAATCATGCATTTAAAACAGAAGTTGTGCTGTGTTTCCAACACATAAACTTCTGTTAATACTGCAAAAGACGAGGCTTTCTAATGACATTAAAACTAAATTGTGTAATAAATAGGCTGAGAATAATGTTGAGTACAGTTGGACTGGTTTATTTAGGACACCCTGTGTGTATAACTATTTCTATTCCACCAGATATAGGACGTATAGATCGCCGACTCGGCTCAATTTAGCATGGCAAATTGAACATTCCAAGATGGCAGCACAAGCGGACAAAAAGCTCAAGTGACTGTAGTAAATACTATAAAAATGGGCATTTTCTGCCACTTATTTTGAGAAATCTATTTGGAATTTCACCTCGATTTTGATTTTGTGTACAAAGCTATATCTCATAATGTCATCTTCGGCCTTGTTTTGGCTTTTTTTGTTGTCGATCGTCAAAAATTTGTCAAAGTTCTGAATGCGACTATATTGGTATAATGACTTTTATAGCAAGGAATACAATGCTACTCCTGGCCGAAGATAATCAATTTGTTGAGTTGCTGCTGCTTGGAAGACTTTTTGATTGGGGCCAGACCCTGGTTGTCTTGGATGGGTTAAATTTATCGCTGGTGTATGAGTAATCATCAGGATGAAAGTGTTTACACAAAGCACTGTTTTTGTGCTCCCAGTCCAACTGCACTTATGCATTGCTTGAGCAAAATTGGGATGTTTCTTGGAACTCTGATGGAAGATAACTTTTTATTGCATAAACTGTCTAACATTTCACCAAATTATATGCAGTAGTTAAGTTAGTAATAACTTGTACCTATTGTAATTACTGTGACTGCTTGTAATTAGTGTATTTCTTTTTCAGCTAAAGAAGCAAACACACAAGTTCACTTCTTTCCTACACAAACTGAAAAAGACTAAAATCAAAAAGCTTTAGACCCTATAAAACACATGAAAACTTTGTGGCATAATCAGGAGAGAGTAATGCATGAAGTCTTGTTTACAAAAAAAATTTCCTGTGCTTTTTCGGGTTTTTTTTCCTGATTGAGCCAGCAGCCAAGTCTGCAATCAATACCTCCTATATGTGGTGAAATTCTCTGAAAGAGTGAGTGTAATGCTGGGAAATGCACTCAACAGGTCTGTGCAAAGTAAAGTAAATAAATTACTAAAATTTTGAGTTTTCAACTCTTGAAGCACTGACATACATTTGGGGAATGTGTTTAGCAATAGGACATACTCTCTGTCCTTCTAATAAATTACACACTTTTCACCATATATAAAAAAAAATGCTTAAAGTATTTAAAGAAAACAACAAAAGAACTGTGAGAACATGATTAAGATATTTTTTAACCACTTCACTCTGACCTTTTGGGTCATTATTTTTTTACAACTGACAATAAATAGTTTTGATGTGAGACTGCGTAATGTTCTGATAGATGGACCATTCAACTCTCCCTATTGCAGCTTAGAGCAATGACAGCTCTTGAGTACAAAAACGTTTTAGTGTTCAAAACAGTATGAGTTACACCAATCACTACAAGCTATTACTAACTTAATTACTGCATATAATTCGGTCAAATGTTAGAAAGTATATGCAATAAAAAGTTATCTTACATCAGAGTTCCAAGAAACATCCCAATTTTGCTCAAGCAATGCATAAGCGCAGTCGGACTGGGAGCACAAAAACAGTACTTTGTGAAAACACTTTCATCCTGATGATTATTCATGCCCCAGCAATAAATTTAACACTTCCAAAACAACAAGGCTCTGGCCCCAATCACAAGTCTTCCAAGCGCTAGAAACTCAACAAATTGATCATCTTCAGCTACAAGTAGCATTGTGTTCCTTGCTATAAACTCTGTCATACCAAAATAGTCGCATTCATAACTTTGACAAATATTTGACGATCGACATCAATAAAAGCCAAAACAAGGCTGAAGATGACATTGTGTGATATAGCTTTGTACATAAAATCAAATCAAGGTGAAATTCTGTGTAGACTTCTCACAGTAAGTGGTAGAAAATGCCCATTTTTGTAGTATTTACTATGGTCACTTAAGCTTTTTGCCTGCTTGTGCCACCATCTTGGAATGTTCAACGTGCCACACTTCGTTTCCAGGCTCCAGTATAGGAGTCCGTGACCTATGCGTCCTATATCTATGGTTATCACTTAAGAAACAGTTTTCTGGCATTGTACTATACTTGTAAGTTGGAAGTATTAAGCATATGGTGTATTCCCTTCTAGAAATTGTACAGACTATGGTTTGCAAAAGCATGTGAAAAAATAGGTGTCTAAAGAGTCAATAACAAAAGTGAAAATATTGATTTTAGCAGATCAAAGCTTCCCCTATATGATTGGTGTAACTTTCTTCAGCAATTTACAGCAGTCATTCCTTAGCATACCATAGCTGTATATTGCAGGGCAATTGGATGGCATCAATACTGTTTTAGTAGATATTGGTACTGGTTATTATGCGAGCAAGGTATGCTGATGGTCAACCTAACATTTCCCAGAGAATGCATGAGATTTATCTTTCTTGCTACGGTTTAAGAGATAATAGAAAGCAAGCAGGGCATGTTTTTGTTATCATGGACCTCACACAAGCGAAATATCTAACAACATTAATCTCACGGGTTGTTTTTGTTTGGAATAAAGAATGGCAAGCTTCACTTTTTTTTTGTTAGATTAAAACGCAAATGACTGAAGACATGTCACTTACACTATTAGTAATACAATTACAAACATAAAACTTTTTGATGTGAGAGGTCTGCAGTGGCGTAGCTAACTCAAAATAATGGTCCCGCTGAATGTCGCGCCAAAGGTGCAACCCTTGCGCTTTAGCACAAGCGTTTTAGGGGGATCTGGAGGTATTCTCCCCCAGAAAAATTTGGAAATCTAGAACCTCAGAAACAGCATTTCCAACGATTTTGAGGGCGATATCACAAGACAAAATTTTGTAGATGCATATTTTGCCTTTGTAATTCAATACCAGTCTTTCATAAGTAGTGTAAAAAGGGGGGATTAAACACATTTCGACTGCGCCCCCTTTTATGCGAATGAGCTAAAACCTGTCAATCAAATTTTTGTCAATTTTGAAATCTGCGCACAAACATAATACTAATTTATACATTGTTCAAACATGCCTAAACTTGTTCTTAGATTCTAAGTTATGATTGGTTAAAATTATTTTGGATTTTGTGTGTAAAAGTAGGACAGATTTTTAAAATAAAAATATGCGCACAAAGATTTTAAAATTGAAGCTTTTTGAAAAAAGTTAATAAATAAATGGAGGCCTCTATTGAGAAAACAATCAGAGAAACACTTTTAGAACTTGTTGATAAAAAAGAAATTAAATACACTAAAAATTATATTAAAAGAGCAAAGGAAGAGACACTTGAACGAATTCTTAAAGACTATAAACGAGAACAACTTTTAGAAACAAATGAAATGTTAGCCGATACAGTTGTTGGAAAATTTTCAGAACTTTTACAACATCTTGAGCTTATTGATGATTCCACAAAACTTGGAAAAGAGCTTATAAGTAATAAACCATTTCATCAAGACGTAAAACTAATCCTTGAATACGTTACTCCTTATATTCCTCTTATTGGAATTATTTCTGGGGGACTTATTGTAGGAAAACATGTTATAAATAAAAAAATGAATGAAGGGAATTCCCCAGACCAAACAAGTTCAAACACGCCCGATGGCGTCACAACTTAAAAGTGAAACTTTTTGAGAAATGTTAAAAATAAAGGTATGGAAAAAACCAAAAAAGTTACAAGTACCAAAATTAAGGATAAATTAGGACTCTTAAATGAAATTTCTAGTAAATCAAAACAGTTTAAACCACCTGAAATTAAAAACTCATCTAAAGAGCCGTTTAGTATGATGATTGTTGGATTTACTAATTGTGGTAAGACTTATTATTTACTCAAGTTAATTGAGGAAGAATACCTCAATTATTTTGATTATATATTTTTAATTTGTCCTACCTATGAGTACAATAGAACATATCATAACTGGAAGCATGAAAAAGACGAAAAATTTATGTCAATATGTTGTGAACATGATGAAGTTGAAGAATACCTAAAATATTTCGTAGGATTTGCCACAGGTACGAACTCGTTGATTATTCTAGATAATTGTGCTTCTGGAGCCTTTGTGAAAAAAAGAACTTCAGAACTTGTAAAACTAGGATTTGGAGGAAGACATCTTCGAATTAGTACGATTGTGATTACACAACAATTTACATCCATTGCTAAACCTTTTAGGGATAATATTTCCAGACTTGTTGTGTTTTTTAACCCAGATTGTAATGATATGAATGCAATCTTAAAAAAATACTTAGATCATGATTCTAAGGCGGAGAAAGATGATATTTTAGATTGGTTAAATACTGTTACATATGCAAGGTGGGGTATATCATTAAAACCTCCAGTGAGCTACACATTAGGACTTTAAAACTTAGTAACAAAATAAAGTTTCAAAATTTTTAAAAATTTCGAAACCAAAACCACTTTTCAACTTTGTTGTTAAGTATTTTTATGCTATGCTCTAGTAGTGTACATTTTCAATAACTTTGTTTTTGAAATTAACCAGACCATCACTAATCACGAATATCTTACACAACACATATGCTGACGTAGCTTTTTTGACAATTTCAAGAAGAATTCCATTTTGAGTATTCATTATTTTCTTTCCAGATCCAACAAAGTTTTTATCACGTATCGTTCTAAGATCAATTACCAAGGCAAATTTATCCTTAAAGAATTTTCTTATGGTCATGTTACTTCCATTCGGGTCATAGTTTTCAAAAAATCTCTTCGCTTCCGGGTACAAGTCTTCTTTCTTTGTTCCTTGACTATAAACACAATTTGGGACTCCTTCAACCGTAACTTTAACAGATTCTATCTTTGGGTATAAATATTCTTCACTATCTGTTACAGTTTTATTTCTAAATAACATCACAATAGCTGCCATACATTTTCTGGGGATGTTTATGGTTTCATTACTTAAAGTACTTGCTTTATCCCACTCTTCAGTTTTCATCAAAGTAGCATGTTCAATACTCAAACTTCTTTCAACATCATACCCAGAAATGACTTGACCTACTAAAGTTTCATTTCCAATCGTTTCATATTCCAATTCAATATTTTCCAAGGTGTATCCTGCTACACTTTGACCAGATTGCGCCACCATGATACTTGAGGCTTTTGGTAATGTAATTCTAAACTGAAAATTATGACCCATGCAGTAAGGAGAATACAACCCATGCTCACCTATAATTTTATCAAGTTTTATCTTTTGTTTTGCTCCATGAACTGAGGCTATCAAAGCATCTGACACTTTTTGAGTATCTCCAGACTTTGCACCATCATCAGAACCAGAAATCAACTTCCTTGTGTTTTCATTACCAATTCCATAGTCTACAAGTTCATCTCGAACATGTTTAGGCAACCAGAGATCTTTGTAAGCTTCCAATTCACTTTGTCCATTATTACTATAAACATTCTCACCTCCAACACTTACAGTTAATTTTTCCACAAGTAGTTTTCCAAGATTATTTAAGAAGCATGATTTGTTGTTTTTATTTTTAAAATCAAATTTCAAATTCAAACTGTCAGGAACCAAACAAGTATCAGATTTCAATTTTGGAATATTGACGTAAATTTCTTCTCCCGGATTTGCCTTGTTTGGATTGAAAGGAATTACATGTTTAGTTCCAATACCTTTGATATCAGACATTTTTAATTTTCTAAAACCTGGTATTAAAGTTTCCATGCTCATTTATTTAGTAACTTTTTTTTTATTTTTGTGAAAGTCGTATACAAACCAAGTGAGAGCTAAAGCTAATATCCATAAATTATTCGCTAAATAACTTATTCCTTTTGCTCCTCATTTCAAAGCAGTAGCGATAAAGTTTAAAATTGTACTTCCGATTAGACCTAACTCTTTAGCTATTTTTGCTAAAGTTTTAGCAAAAGCACTCGTTGCTTGAGCTCCTTTTTGAATAACAGTTCTACCTCCAACAACCACAGCAGTAATTATTCCTCCTATTGCTATGGCAACACCACTTAAAGCAACTAAAGTTTCTTTAGCCCATATTTTGAATTTTTCAAGACGTTTAAGATCTAGAATTTGTAACTCTTTAGTTTCTTCTTCACTTCTTTGACTTATTGTTCTATTTACAGCTTCTCTAAGACCCACAACTCTTTCCTCAAGTTCAATATATTCTTCAGGCTCATTTGCGGCGTCTCTTTGGTCTATTGTTTCATTGAGCAGTTTTTGAAAATGCTCGGTTTGTTTTTGTAAAGCTCCATCACCAAGACGACCAGTAGTGTTTTCAGTAGGATTTAATACACCTCGGAGTTCTCTATTTACATGATGACTTAGACTACCAATGTAAGACATATCTGCGGTAGTATCAACAAAACTGTAGTTATCAAATTCTAAATCATTGTTAGTTTCCATTCACTAACAATAAAATTTATCTCTTCTTGAAACTGATTTATAGCAGCATCTTTGACATATTTTGACTTTACGATCGTGTTGTACCTAAGAATATTTTTATCTCTTAATAGAACAATCTGGGGTTTTCCTCTTGTTATATTTTTTAGTAGAGGTCTATATGTCACGTGATTTCTAGAAGTAATCCCTCCATTATTTTTAAACTCCATTTCTCTATCAGTGTTGATAAACCTAAATCCAGGATTAGTTAGTTCTATAAATTTCTCAACTGAATATTCAGCGTCATTTTCAAACTTTAAAAGATGATCGAAATTGTTTAACTTATCACCGCTCCATGCTTCATAGCTAGGATTTATAAATGATGTTTCCATTTCGGTGTTGTCTAGAACTGAGTGTTCAAATTTTTTATTTTGGTCTTGGTCTGGTGGTGAAGTTTTTTCTAGATCTAAGTCATTAAATTCAATATCTTCCATTTATTTAGTAATTTTCATAGTTTTGTTATGTCAGATTTTTTAACCCAAGAATTATGTTTATTGTCATGAACTAACCATTTTACAAAAGCCATGTTTCCACAAGTTTTGAGAACTTTCTCAACTCTGTAAATGTCATCAATTTTGTCCACAGGACTTAGTTCTTCATAAAATTTTCTTAGAATTGGTTCATTGTCTGTAATGTCTTCAATTTCATACGTGGTAGGATCTCCTCTGAAAATTTTACTGATTTTGAAAATCTCTTCTGTGAAATTAGCTTCATATCCTTTCTCAAAAATAGTCTTGTATTTACTCACTCTGACTCGTTCTCCTATTCTAAACTTTGGTAAAGGGTATTTCCCAGTCCAATGTCCAAACAAAGTTAGCCACACTTGATGTTCGTTATTTTTGCTGACATCAGCAGGTTTCAAAAGCGTAGCACTGTGTTTTGTGTGATTGTAATTATAAACAAGTTCTGGTAAAATGTTTACCCACTCATAAGTTCCTTTAGAGTAAAAATATTTCCACATCATAGACTTTATAGTTCTGTTAAATCTTTCCACAATTGCAGCTTTTTTATCCGAGTTTGTAGAAAAATACTTTATTCCATGATTTTCCAACAAAGTTTTAACACCCACATTGTAAAATTCTTCTCCTTCATCAAATTGAACTACGTTAGGGTATTTCTTGAATTTAGACTTGAACTCTTCCAAAAGTTTGTTTACAGATTCGGTCATATTCTGAGTGTCCTTTTTACAAACAGGAATAGCAAAACCAAATCTAGATAATATTTCCACACCTGTGAGAATCCAATTATAACTTTGATTTTTATATCTGAGTTTACTCATGTCAACAAGATCTAATTGAATTTGATCGGTTAAATTGTTTACTTAAGTTTCAAGTGTTTTTTGCCTCTTAATTATGCATTTATATCTTGTAAAAGTGTCTTGAGTTTTGAGCCAATCTTTAACCTGCTTTTTAGAAACATTCAAGTCTTGTTCGCGCGATTTTTGATAACGTTTCTCAGCAGACATGTATCCAGTTTTTGGATCGTAATACAAGTCTCAAGTTTTTGTTCTTTGTAAAACTCACTTGCTCTCATTTATTTTACATAAAGTTCTAGTAACACTGATCCAACATTAGGGTTTTCCCCTATATTTGTGATGACGTCAAAAGTAAAGCTCTCCCAAATTCTGTTGTAAACTGAAACTTCGTTTTCAATATATTTATAATGAGAAACAGAACCATTGAGTGTTTGTGTTGTTGTAATAGGCAAAGTCACAAAAGCTGAACTTCTTTTTCCATTTGTGTCAAAATTCAAAGACTTGTTTACTGCATCACAACAAGTACTGACATAACGAAGTCCAAGGTTTACGTCACACTCATTTTCTGACACGGTCCAAGTTCTAGGAGTAATTTTCTTATCTTTTGAAAAGCCTAAGAAAAGTCCAAAATTCTTAAGGTTTAAACTAACAGAGCAGTATACTTTGCATTTGTTTGTATAAGGAAGTTTCTCTAGGTGAATATTATACTTCTCTAATTCTTTTTGAATGTCATCAAATGTAAGTTATCCCACAGGAAGTAAAAGCGTCATGTCATTTTTGACAACAAAGTTATTTTCTCGGGGTATTAGATTTCTATAATTCCAGAATATTGAAGCTGACTTGAGAAACAATTTAGAATCTGCGGTTGTCTCAATTCTTTTGTGCATGTGAAGTTCTTTGTGATTATTGTCAATAAATACAGTTAGTTTGTTCATTTATTTTAAAATAAATGAGCTCAGAAAATACTACAAAGCTGTGTACGGCGAAAATTATAAAAAAGCTATGGAAATCTATAACACTCAAGAACAAAACTCAAACACGACTTTTCCAAAAAGTGTCCAAATGCTGATCTAGATAAGTTTGAATTTAATGTCATCGTTGACCCTGTCGCTTTGAAATTTGATACCTCTATAGACTATGATGTCAGAGAAACTTATGGAACTGACATCACATCAAAAACATTCAAAGATAAATACTTTTGGTCTTTGTTTTGGACTCCTAGAATTTGGAACAATCGAGGAATAATTACAGGATTAAAACTCAAAGACAACAACACAGACTTTGAAAATTTTGACATTTATGTAAACGAAAATGATAGTTTCAAAAAAAGTCTTGAACCACTCGATGTCAAGTGGGGAAACCCCAGCGATGATGTCACCAAGTCAAACTTTGATTACCTTGAAGATCCTTATTTTACAAGCTTAGTTGCTGCTTATGTTTTAGCTTATAAGTCTGGACCTTCCTTAAAACACATCAATGCAAAAAGTCAGCCTAAAATTATTTCAAGTATTTCCAGATATTATTTTTGTTATCATATGAAGAGGTTCTTGAGATACCCTGACAAGTTAAGTGCTTATGTCAGAGATTCTGACATAAAACTGATACAGAAGAGTATTCCTACAAAAAAGATTTGGAAATACAAATTAAAACACCCCAGAGAGGCAATATCCAGTTTCTTAGAAAGACATGACAGATCAAAACTCAGAAAATATCACTACGTGTTTCCGAAATATAATGGAACGATGGGAATTTTGGAGATTGAGTACGAGTATATTGATAAAATTGTGACCAAGTCAGAATTAGAGGACTGGAAACAATTCATAAAATCAAGTTCTGATGGGCTTACTGAAACTGGTCGAAAACTTTTACAACAAGCTATAGAAATTTTTGTTTACGCAGTTCTTGGTGCTCAAGCCAAGACAAGATGGGCTATTGTAAACAAAGGTGCAAAAAGTTCACAGACTCAAGATGTGTTTAAAAAACTTGTTCAAGACACTGTAGTTCAAGATGATCCAACCGTAACAATAAGTAATATGAGACGAGCTATCCAAGACACAAATATGATTTTGAATATGGTAATTAGCCCAGGGTTAATTTTGATTCCTTGAGACTTAATTATTCTAGATAAACCTACAGAAGGATTTAACAATATTTTAACTATGACTACAACAAGCATGAAATTTGGTAAAAACGAAAAATTAAACTCTGTTATGCAAAAAAGTCCATTTGTTATGCAACCAAAACAAGTTGTTATGCAAGAAAGTCCTAAAGTTCCGCAAAAATGTCTGGTAAAAACTCAGTTGTTACGCAAAAACCTAATCACATGACCACTGCAGGTGTAATGTTAGTGCTAGGTTTAGTTTTTGCAAAATTTATACTTCAAATAAATGACTTAAAATTATGGTTATGAAAAAGAAACTAACGAAAAACAACCTTGTATAAAAACATATTTATATAACTTTAGTTTTACAAAAATAATTGAATCAATTTGGTGTATACCAAAATCACTCAATTCTGGCTATCCAGCTACAGCAGTTTACCTCAAGGATATCAACAAAAATACAAAAGTAACTTTACTAAATCACACGTTTGATAATGATGACGTCATCACTGATTTTACTATCAAGTATAGTATTTGTATTTGGATGAAAAGTGGTTTTGAAGAATTAAGTGATATAAAGGTAGTCAGAATACAGAAAAAAGACGTTAAGTTTGGTGGATTTCAAGTTGTTCCGCTTGGTATTTCGTTTAATCTTGAAGAAAAAACTACTAATGTAAACGATGTTTGCTATGTTTTTTATACAAGTTGCAAAAACAGCTGGAAACAATCATGGAAATGAGTCTAATCTCAACGTTGCTGTGGAAACAGTTACTGATGCGTAACTACGTTTCTGCTGTAAACTTATTAAGAGTTTGCTAGGATGTATTTTAAGTAAAAATTTTTTACTAGGTTTTTACTTGTAAATCGTCCGGTCGAATTTTATGTAGATTTCTAGTAAAACTTAGTTTGCTAGGATGAATTTTAAGTAAAAATTTTTTACTAGGTTTTTACTTGAAAATCAGCCGGCTGAATTTTAAGCAGATTTCAAGTAAAAATGAGTTTGCTCGGCCGAATTATAAGTAGATTTCAAGTAAAAATTTTTTACTAGGTTTTTACTTAAAACTCAGCCGGTCGAATTTTAAGTAGTTTTCTAGTAAAACTTACTAAATAAATGAGCTCACAAGTCTTACGCAAAATAACCAAATTGTTATGCAACCTAAAATAGTTACTATGCAAAACAAAGTTATAGATCCTAAAAAAGTTGAGATGGGGAAACGTCTAGCAGAACTTTCTAAAAAAGCCAAAGAAGCAAAAAAGAAACATCTAGAAGAACTTGAAAACAAAACACTTGTGACGTCATACGGGTATTTCGCTTTGGTAGGCGCAGCTGTAGTCATTTTTGGAATGAGTTTATTCTGGCGTCGTAAAAATAAAGTGTCAAAACCTGTCAGCTCGGCTGTTAGTTCTGTTATTGAAGAACCTGAACCTCAAACAAACTTTGTTAAACTAGACACATTTGACTAACTACTCTATATCTATCCTATGAAAAAACTTATAGTGTTTGTTTCTTGCCTCCTCAGACTTAAATTTTTTGAGGTTCTTCTTACAATAAATACAATTGGCTGGAATGTTTCGCATGTAATCTGCGATAGTAATAATTGTTTCATCATAATCATAGAATACTAAACATTTGTAGTTATTCTCTTCATATTTTTTCAAAGTGTCTGATTGTGCTGAGACAACCTTCCATGCGTCTTAGGTGATTTAAACTCTATGTAAAGTCCATTGTATTTCTTATGTAAATTATTTATTAAGAGATCAGGTTGACCTTTTTGATAACCTTTACACCAAGCATTTATATGTTTAGAACTTGTATCTTGCAGTTCTCCTAATCCTGGTGTCATAACTACAGAGTCTTTATATGTTTTTCTAATAAAATCTATCACTTTGTGATGTAAAGATCTCTCATCTTTGATCATGAATATGTTTTTATTCTTTGTGTTAAATTTCTTGTACTCTCCATATTTTCTTATACTAGGAAGCACCTCTGATGTCACCCAACGTTTAAACATTTTTGCTGACTCCAATTGGCTATTAAAAATTAACAAATAAAGTTCGCTCTCATTAATAAAAATCTTATGTCTAACCTGAACCGTCTCAGAGACGGGGTAGCTTTTTTATCTTCTTCATCAACATTTTTACGAATAGCTTGATCTGTATCTTTATATTCTAAAGCTTGTGCGATATCTTTTGCTTTAAACCAAATAGTTTGTGTATTGTCTAAGTATGTGTCTATGGATAAGTCTAAATTCTTGTTTTTAAATTTCTTAATAGAGTTTATGCTCATTTATTTTATTTAAAAAAAAGTTATAAAATAAATGAGTACTTCAAATGAAACTAAACTTGTTAATCAAATTTACAATGCAGCTGTCTCAACTTTGTCAGCTGTGGGAGTTTCTATGGTAAGTTAAAAAGTTGTTGGAGAGTCTTTAGGAACTCCTCAAAATATTAATGGAGCTTTAAAACTCGCTGGAGCTGTTATGATTCGATCAGTTCTTGTAAAGTATCTTGAAGACAAAATTATCGCAGAAAAAATCGACAAATGAGCGGAGTGAATGCAAAATAAATGACTTCAACAGTAGTAAGTGGAATTTTTAATGCATTTGCATTCCCTGGCGCTGGATTTTTATTCAGTAAATTAAATCACTCTGGGTATGAAAAAGAAATGAAAAGACACAACTTGGCTTTGGAAAACCTTGCTTTGGAGAAAGAAAAGTGGTTTGAAAAAGAAACAGCTAGAAAAGACAAACTTGTTAGACTTCGCCAAGAACTTTCAAATGCTAATGAGGATTTGAATTCTACAAATGAAGCTTTAAAACAACTCCATGAGGAAGAGTTGAACTTTTCTAGACAGCCTGTTTTGGACGACTACTACAAACCCTCAAAAGAAATGCAGGAATATCAACACGTTGCTTCTGGCGTTTTAGGTCTCGCAGGAGGTTGGGTACTAGGAAAAACTGTTGGTTATGTTATAAAATAAATAATGACAAAAGCGAAAGAAACAAGAATGACTCATGTTAATTCTGGATGGATGGAAGTTTTTCCTAGCATTACAAAAGCAGCAGAGTTTTTTGGAGTTAGTTCAAGAGCTATTAAAATAGCTTATGATAAAAAATAGAGTTAAATATTCAAGGTGACGTTTATAAAATTGATATCGCTGACTCTGTAAAAACAAGTCCAGACATGCCTGGGTAAGTTTAGCAGTTCGGTTGCATGTGTAACTTAATATTAAGTTACACATGTGACTTTTTTTCTACTTCTCTAGTTCTTTTAGTTTATAGTGACCAAGAGCTAAGGTATTAATTTTATCTGGAAGAATGTGTCTTTTATCATCATTTGCACTTAGAGCAGTTTTATTCATAGTCTCTGTGAATAAATCATGTTTTCTACTTCTTATCATATTCACTTCTCTAGTAACAGGTAAACCACTGTAAAGACAATTTATATATTGTTCAAATCTTAAAGTTTTGTCAACAACAGATTTCTTTAGACCTTTACATTTTTTTACTTCAGAAGAGTCTTCTTTTAGATAAGAATATAATTTTGGCCTAAGTCCTGCAAATTCTGTAATTTGTGTACCTCCACACTCATCTTTCATATATCCAGGAGCTTTTTTGTTTAGACCTTTTTTGATGCAAGGATTGTCTGTTATTATTTCAGAAGTATCAAACCAATTTTCAAGATCTGGAGAGATGTCTTTGTAAAAGTCTTCAGTTTGTATTTCATAAAGTACAGAGTCTGTGTCTGTGTAACCAAGTTTTGCTGAGTCACCATATTTTTGCTTTATGTAATTATAATGAAAATGGTACATTAAAGTTTTGGAAATATCTAAAATACTCGCACCTACGTAAATGGGTTTGGTTAATACTACTTTAGACTTGAAACTATGAATTGCAACTAAGTCTTCTTCAAATCTTGTAAATCTCTTAAACTCTGGTTTATTTGTTAATTTTCTTAATCGTTTTCCTCCACTTACAAGTTCCACATTAGCTCTTTTTCTAACGTTCTCCATTGTTTTTCCAAATACAGAATTATTCATGAGTTTGAAGGAATCTTTTTCAAATTTATTCTTTGAAGCAGCTCTAAGTTTTGTATTCATTTCAATATAAGATTTCAACCATGAAAACTCTTGAAACATGATTCCTTATGAATCTTTTTTAGTACAAGTCCGTGATCAAGATACGTTTTCAGAGCTTGATGATGTAATACGTATTTTGTTTTATGATTTAAATTAGGAACAAGTTTTTCTGTTGTGGTGTTGCCTATTTTAGTTTTTATTCTCTCAAGAGCAAGAGGATAATCATTGTGATAATCGTGAAGATTCTCCGGATATTCAAAGTCCACCTCTAAGAAACAACCTTGACCTTCTGGAAGACTCTTCCAATTTTCAAGTTCTTGATTTTCCATCCATTTAAATCTGTGACGAGGAAGTGGATGCATCATAGCCCATCCGTACAGATTATTTGCGTCTAAGCAAGCTATGTAAGTACTGGGTTTGTTTGGATCATAGTTTTCCAAGTACTTATTTTTTGCTTTGATGTGCCGCTTTGTAACCATAGATACACCTCCACGGACTCCTTCTTCAATCATAAGATACATATTTTCATTAGAAATAAGTTCTAAATTTATTTTTGTTTGTTTTAAACAGGCATCCCAAGCCAAACTTGGAGCTGTAAGATACCAGGCAGCATCTAGCTTGTAGTTTTCAAGACACTTTTCGAAATTGTTCAAAGACGTCTGCTAAATGTAAGACGTCTGTTTTTAAATATAAGTCGTGGTAGTCTTGCATTTTAGTCATTTTAAAAGTTGACCAAACTTTTTGAGCATGAGAATAGTCTTCATCTGAAATATGTTCATCATTAAGTTTTGAGTAAAAAGCTTCTCTTGGAGGTAAACTTGTCTCGTTGAGTTTTTCAAATGAGTCTATGTAATCATATGGGAAAACCCCTATTCTAGACAGTAGTTTTACGTGATCTGGAAAATGTCTTCTCAGACAATGTAAATCTTGTAGACCTTCTTGTGTTAAATTTTTAACAAGGGAGCTTAAACTAGAACTCATAAACTTGAATAAGTCTATAAATCTTAATTGCATTGTAAGCAGGCCTCCTTGTTTTGTTCTGTCTACTGGAACATATTTTGTAATAGTTAAAATTTTTTCTCCCGAGTGTTGAAGAGTAGTAACTCTTCCTGGAGTTAGGTATAAAGCTTTAATAAACAGATGAGAATCATAGCCTTCTAAATTATGCATCACAACTGGTATAACTTTGAAGTTTTTAAATTGTAAGTTACACTTATTATGAGCCGCTCCTCTGTATTTTCCAGTAAAGTGACAATGATCTCTAACTTTGTCTGTTTGATCTAAAGGTTTTTCACAAATATGACAAATTGCTGAGTCAGCAAAATCTTGTTCATCTTGTTCTGTTAAAATTATTTTCTTTGGATGCTTATAATTCTTGTTATAAGTTTCTTTGACTTCTGCCTCTAATTTTTTCACGAATACTTTATCAGCTTTTTCTGAGGTGAGTTCGATATATTTTGGTTCGTAAATTTCGTCATCAAAACATTTTACTTTTATACCAAATCTGTTAGGAATGTGTTGTTGATATTGTGTAGTGCTTTTACCTATTTTTTTGTCTATAGGCTTTGTAACACTTTCAAAATCTGCGTACGTAACAAACGGAACCATTATTTTTTTATAATGATTTTTAAAACACTCAAAAGTGCCAGGTTTTGGATAGACTGCTTTTGTAGGAACATGTTTTCTACAATAGTCTTTGTGTTCTTTTTATCTTCTGTATAAAAATGTTGAAAACAAAAGTCACAGGTATAATGTTTAGCTTTTTTCTTAGTTAATGGTCCGGCAAAACTAGAAAAATTACTTATAAATATATAATGTCTTTCATTTAAAAGCGAGAGTCTAATGTCCGGATCATCATGCATATTAGTTCTCATCGGAAATGCTTCGTCTTTTTCATTATATCCGAATAAAATTTATTTTGATGTTATTTCTTTTTTCAAATTTCTTGATGTCTTCAACAGGAGTAGGAAATCTGATACCTGTCCTATCAAAAGTTTTTGGTAACTCAACAAGACTTTTTGTTATTCTATCACGATTCTTATCACCTGATTTTGTAACCATTGCTATAGTAACAGCCCACTTAAAACATTGTTGATCTGGTTCATTTGTTTCTGGATTGATGAAATTATTTTTTTGATTTATAGTTGCCCTCTTATCTGCCAATTCCTTGGGTGTTTGAACGTCAGAAGATCCTTTGAGAGGATCATATTTCACCACATGAATTAGAAGTTCTTCTATTTTTTCCAGCTCCCATCAAAAGCCTTTTTTCGTTTCTTTTGCAAACTCATCTAAAACTCTCTGCACCATATTTTCGTAAATTTTGTCTACGTCCAATCCTGGTAAAATTATATGATAAGCTGAGCTAAAATATCCTTTTTCTTGATCCACCCCGCTATCTGTGGTAGGATTTCTTTTCACCATATTACAGACTAAAATTATCTCCATTTTATGATTCTCATGAGAATTTATAAGTTTTTTCACGTGCGGAGCTGTATAATCATACAACCAGGTAGTTGGACAAATAATTTCTTCTTTACATTTTATCACATAACTTTTTAATCTTCCTTTCATAGCTGTTTCTAATAACTTTAAAACTGGTTCTGATTCCTGCTCCTCAGTTTGATTAACTAATTTTATTCTAGGCTTTGGAATAGGTCTAAGTTTTTGTTCAGGTAATCTTTGAGCCACGGTTGTTCTAGGTTTTGGAATAGGTCTAAGTTTTTGTTTTTGTTCAAGTAATCTTTGGGTCACAGTTTTACGCTTTTGATTGACTAATTTTGTTCTAGGTTTTGGAATAGGTCTAAGTTTTTGTTTTTGTTCAAGCAGTGTTTGCACAAAATCTTGACTACTTTGATTGGCTAATTTTGTTCTAGGCTTTGGAATAGGTTTAAGTTTTTGTTTTTGTTCAAGCAGTGTTTGCACAAAATGTTGACTACTTTGATTGGTTAATTTTGTTCTAGGAGCAGGAATAGATTTTGTTCTAAAATCTTTTTCTTTAAATTTTTTTAACTCATCTCTAAGCTGATTTGTCTTGTTTTGAAACTCAATGAGTCTACTCTTAGAAAGTCTAATATATTCAGGATCTTTGACCTTTGAATTCTTAATTGCTGATGTCATCAATTTTTCTTGTTTATCTCGTCTTTAAATTTCCTCATCAAGTTTTTTAAGTTCTAGTTTTTCTTTCTCTGGATTTTGTAATTTCTTAGATTGTCTTGGAGGTGGCTTTGGCTTAAAATCGATGATTAGTTTTTGTATATTTTCTGTAGTAGATTTTTTTAAAATTTGTTTTTGTTGTTTGGGTTGTTTATAATCAAGTTCTTTTAAAAATTTCTTTGTGTCAAAAACAGCTTCTCTTCTTTTTTGAACTAAATATTTTCTATCAGCCATAGAATTTTTCTTAATTTCTTTCCAAATATTAGCCTCTTGTCTGAGTTGTTTTGTTTCTTCCTTGAATTTCTTTAGTTCTTTTGTTCTGGACATTCTCTCCTCAGATCCACGTTTTAATGAATAAATTTCTTTCGACATTTTTCTGTAAAGTTCGTCACGGTCTTTTGCCTCTTGACATAAATCATTTTCTGTAAATTTTGAAGTATTAATTGCAATATCCTCTGCCTCGATTTTTATATTTATCGCTTTTTTAGTGTTGTTAAGATCTTGGTTAAGTTTTTTCCTCTTTTCAGCGGCTCTTCTTCGATCTCCAATTTCAACGTTTTTCTGTTTTGTTTTTTGCTGACATTGCTGTTTTTGCTTGTACATAATTTGTCCAACTGATTCACTTGAGTTTTCCTTGATTTTTTGTTTTGGCTCAACTTCCACAGGTTTTATTTCCTTCATATATTTCTCGCGAAGAGATTGTCTTGGTTTAGAAGGTTTATAATTTTGAATTTTATCAATAGGTTTCATGTTTCCAAATTTCTCCATATTTTTTAAATCCTCTGGTGTATACACTTCTCCTTCATGTTTTATAACTCCTCCTATATTCTTGAAATTCTTAATATCCTTAGATTTTATTTCTCTCTCCTTATTTATCTCTTTAACTGGGGTTGTTATCTTTGAACTTACTCTTGATAATATTTCCTTATTTTCTGGTTGAGGTTGTTTACTTCTAGCAATGCGTTTTGTCTGTCCAAGTTTATTTTTATATTTTTTTCCTTCATCCAAAAGCTCTTTAATATCAGGTGGTAAATAATAATTATTATTATTTATATTTGGTGTTGTATTAAAATTTTTAGGAGTCGGAGATTTCAATTTTGAAACCTGAGCTCTAGATATATTTTGGATTAGAATTTTTCATTCTGTTCCTACTTATAGTTTTGATGTTTTTTTCAAAAAGTTTCAATTTTGAAATCTGCGCATTGAGAAATTTTTCTAAGTCTCCTACTTTTATACACAAAATCCAAAAAATTTTAACCAATCACAATTTAAAATCAAAGAACAAGTTTAGGCACATCTTGGCATGTTTGAACATGTATAAATTAGTATTATGTTTGCATAGATTTCAAAATTGACAGGTTTTAGCTAACTTGCATAAATAACAAAAATAACCAAAAATTTTATTGACAGGTTTTAGCTCATTTGCATAAAAGGGGGCAGAGTCGAAATGTGTTTAAACCCCCTTTTTGGTGCAAAGTTTCTTCAAAACTTTGCAGTATTGTGATGAGTGGCGAAAATTCACATGAGTCAGTCATACAGTCAGTCA
>JAOBYK010294253.1:0-43009 GCA_025434845.1 Phenganax subtilis | reverse complement strand
GGACTTTCTTGGTCAAAGCTGCGGCCATTTTAATTATTGTTGTAATACGTGCAATTGTCAAATATAATGTCAAAGTCGCTCAAAATAGTGATTTTTCGAACTGGAATGAGCTCTTTTGTTTTCCTTTCCGGTCCGATTGTCCGTTTACTGGAAATCACTTCCAGGATCGGACCGGATTGGAAAACTCTCAGATCCTGTCCGATCTGCTGCTTATTTTCCCGAGTGGAAATTAGCCTTAAGTGATGTATGGAGAGCGCAAGTTTGTGACTTCGTTGTGGTAAACGTTGCATTTTTGAGTAACATCCGTTCTTGAGTATATGTATATATATTTAATACCTAGTTAATTTAAATTTAAGTTCGAAGGGGTGATTTATCTTTTTGCATGTAAGACAATTACTAAACAATGAGTGGAGAAGGAGAGTGAAGTAGTTTTTGTTAAGGTTTAATAATACTTGCAATTTGGCCACTGATCACATTGTTTAAAGAAACATTTTATTGATATCATTGTTAGAGAATTACAATCAATCACCAGACAAAAATCAAGTACGAGCGTATTTTTTCATAGTATACTGTGTGAAAATCTAGGGACTATATATAGAAGCGCTTAATTATCCATTTCAATTTCCGTTTGAGTAGAGAGCTTTTCCACAACATTTGGTGAACCTTATCTCAGACACTAAAAGGATTAAAAAAGGTTTTGATTACTTTCTCTGCTCAACACAGGATAGAATTTTACCAAATTATAATGAGTCAATAAGGATTTATATCTTTCATTAAATATTAAATATACACACGCTATCGCAACTTTCGAGGTTATAACACCGTTTGGTCTACCTTACAATTAGACCAAATGCAATAAAAATTATCTGAATAAGAATTTGTTTCAAGTGGTTACTTACTCTGCACACGCGGTAGCAAATTCCTCTCAACAGTCGAGGGACACCCCTACAGGCAACGAAGCAAACAGCTCTGTTTGCATACCTCAGACCCTAAAAAATGTGTCACAAATCTTAAAGATGTGATGAAGTTCTTTAACATACAAATACATGGGCAATATTTGGCTGCGATGGCAATGCAAACTATAAACCACGTATACGAAATCAACTAGCATATTTCAAACTTGAAACTAACTCAGTCGTATGTCACCTATATCACATATATAAGACCTGTATTTCACTGGTTATAAAAATCGGCCACCTTAAAGTTATATTTAATTTTGTAATAATGTCCGTCTTATATATTGAGTGCTTCCATTTAGTCTCAAAGGCGAATCACAAGCCTTATTCTATTTAGGTGCGAAACAAAAAACAAATATTATTGTCAACTTACAAAGTTGCAAACACGTCTGCATGCTGAGCGCAAAAAGAATGGAACACGTCGACAGCCGACATAGCAAGCAAATCGTCGAAGAGCACAAACTTGTGAAGAAAAAATAAATACTTTGAGTTAATAAATAATAGTGATACCCGTTTAGTTACCCAATAGGTAAATGTATAAGAAGGGCGATATTTTTATACTTGTTACAAGACATTAACTCTATATATTTGTGTAATGTGTAAAATTTATCTTACCAATTCGGTTTCTTTTCTGCAACTGAATGTCGTTTGTTGACTCTATATTGGCAAAAATACATGAAGTGTTAAAGTGCATGATTGTCCGTTTCCTTGTTAGATAGCCTGGATACAATTACTGCATGTACGAGATTTTGGGGACGTTGAGCTGGGATGCTATTATACGTCCGGCATCTTGGTATTTGTATATAAAATATGCAGTAAGAAAAACCAGCTATTGTTCGCTTTAGTATTTGCTATGACTCCTACCCAGCTGCTATCCAGCTTCCCCGCAGTACGTACATGCACGACAACCGAAGTAATCACATTTAATTTAAAACTTGAAGCTGATAATATATCCTGTAAATAGCCCCATCATTAAAAATAAAACAAGTAAAACAACAAGTCTGTGCGATTTATATACCAGGCTATAAGTGGAGACCATTTGTTCTGTAGACGCTATATAAAATGTCCACTTGGAAACGTGTGCTTGCTGATTGTTTGATTCCGAACTTCTTAAAATTCCTTCTAAATTTCTGACTACTTTTCTGTCAAATTTTCCTGCCTTTTCTTGAATAGCCAAGACTTTAGTTTAAAATATTATTACTCAGCCTTACAGACAGTCATGACGAAGTGACAAGCACGTTTAATTATACGTATATATATACGTATATAATTATACGTATATACGTTAAGGTGGTACCGGAGTCTCAAATTGACCTCTCAGATTTTTTCAATTTTTGGTTACTTGAAAGATATAGTAAAAATGATCTCGTATGCTGAATTTTTCAGCGATTCGTCGTATTGTTACTAAGATATGAACGATCAAACTTAGGTAACCAAGGACTAATTTGGCGCCAAAACCGGAGTATAAACTGAAATACAATGCGTTAGCGTTTGCTCTCCTACAGTGAATTTGAACACAATTTTACACCTTTCGCAATGACTGTTATAATTTGATATGCTGCGCCTTTGTCTCACATGTTATTCCTAAACACAAAGGTTTCGTTGCTAGCCATTGATTTCCCGCAAAATTTTCTCTAGTTAAAGATACGATTTACAAACTTATTCGTCATTTTGTGAAAGTAAAAATCGAGTATTTCCCGCCAATTGTTGACGGTTGGCTCTTCAAAACATATGAAAGTGGTGCAACAAATTAAAATGAACGGATTCTTTAGACAAAGTAGCTCAAATTTGAGTTGATATTGACAAAATATGAAATATTTTCGTGATACTTACGGCGAAGATGTCTATATCTTCGTCGCTATTTTATACATTTCAACGAAACTTGGCTTAAACGTGCACAATACTATAAAGCCTAGTTCTCATTCATCGCAATCCGTCGCCGACGATCGGCGACGGTTATCGCAGATGGTCGCCGATGCACGTTCTCATAAATGTTTTCAAGCAGCTACAAGTCGGCGATGATCGGCGAAAATCGGCGATAATCACAAGAAACAAACTTTTTTGTTTCCCGCGATTGCATCGCCGATGGTCGGCGAAAATTGAGGAAAATCGGAGGAAAATCATAAATCACAAGCGGTCGCCGACGTCACAAAACCCGCTATCGCCGACGGTTTGCGATGAATGAGAACTAGGCTTAACAATCAATTGCACCGGAGTCCGCCTTTGTCCGCCTTATAACTTTCTGGTGAGAATATTTTGTACGTATGTCACTGAAAATGGGGAAAATGCATGTAAATGCATGTAAATGGAGGAAAACTGCTTAAATGCAGGCGGACTCCGGCTAAAAATTTTCCTTTCAAGTATGCAGTAAACCCTTGTAGTTTCAACCGAATTCGTATAAAGCGAAAGAAAATAGAAATTGCAAAATATGGCTATTTCTGGATTTTGCCGAGCTTTCCCGCACCCCCTTGAGCACGAACCTGCACTTGAGTTGCAAAAATTAGTTTAGCCAACCAGGGCCTTTTTACATGCCAATTTTCAGCTTTTTTAAAAATGTCAAGTTTGAGACTCCGGTACCACCTTAAAGTATGCGCATCAATAAATACCTGAAGAAGCATGTTCTTCGTCATCCATGTTTTCATTTTCAGGATCAATTTCATCGTCATTTTCATACAGTTTTATAAGTGCTTCTTCACCATTAGTTATTTCTTCCGAAAGCATTGGTGAATGATTGATTTTTTCATCTTTTAGTGCTACACGTTCGGTAAAAACAACGATTGTTACGTAAAGGTACTGCATGAACATCGTGCATGATTCCATTATCAGTCAAAATCCAATATTTAAAAAACGTCTGTTCCTGGACATGTACCCTATTACTAAAAATGCTTATTTTCCAATATGAAGAATATGAGTTTAGTAGAAATTAAAAAAACGAATATAGCAAAATACCCAAAACGCCAACGAACAACACAAAACAAGAAAACAGCAACTTGAAAGTATTCATGTCTCTTCACTGCAATCTCCGTATTACTTGATAGCTATCAATGGTCTCTTAGAAATTGAATTTGAAATTTTGTCAGCAAAGCTTGCCCCTTATATACTATTTGCCATCTGACTTTAATTAATTGCACAAACGCACCTTTTAAAACCACTTATATATTTGTCAAGTGGTGATGTTGATCGTTAAGTGTGTGTCAGGAGTGTTTGTATCACAACAACATGCACTAATTGATATTACTTTTTTTTGTTAGAATAACGTTGCAATATATTTTAAAGTTTCTCGACAAAGACCATGTCCAATGCATTGTTTTTTATTCAAGTCGATAAGTGGAGTTGGTAGGTAAAAATAATAACAGTTTATATGAAAATAAGCTTGAGGCGCGGGATGATATTGAACAAAAGGAGTGGGTTGGGTTAAAATAGTGAAGGCGTACAATTTGTAACTGTTTTTCTTTTTCCCTTTGTCACGTAATGAAATGAAACTAGCAGGAAAAATCTTATGTTGGTGTGTAATAAATTTCACATGTGATATTCAATTAGTCTGTATACGCAGATAAGCTTGGTATAAAAATTACAGACCATGTTTGGATTTTAATAAATGTATACTTGATTCGATTCATTTTCTTGCGTAAATGCTGCATCGATATTCAAAGTTGAAAACTTTCTGTCGTAGTTTCAATTTGGCCAGTTAAAGTTCAAACGCAGCTAACGCTTCAACCTTTTAAGAACCATGCATAAGAAACTTTGCACTGTAGGAGATTCGCTTGACCATGCAGTAATATCCAATATTGGCATTTAAACCTGGGTTTATTCTTCTATGCGCAGGAGTTCTACATATAACAAGTAGACTGGCCTTATAAAGCCTGTCGACGGCAAGTAGCTTTGTAAAAACAGAGTGCTAAATTACATTATATCAATATTCTTATCATAATATGAAAACGATAAATTAGCAAAGCTCAAATCCAGTGACCAAATATGTTCATAGTATGGAACAATCCTTTGGATGAGCTCGAAGCAGATATTTTGAGCAAAGAGAGAACTGCCCCAGTAATGGGCAAAAGGTATATCCTAGTGATGTATAATTTCGCATTTCAACTCTAATGCAGTAAGTGGGCAGGAAAGAAAGACGGGAAAATTTTCCTGTTTCGAATCCAAGTTGTGTAGTTGTTACGTAACTCCGTGAGGTAACAAAGCCCAGAATATATGGCTATTTCCGGGTGGTTTCTGCTCAGAAATATATTATAGAAAGAATTAATCAGTTCTATTTACAATTTGCCTGCCAATAATTATATCGCTGCATTATCTAGCTTGTTGTTAGGTATTACGAATTTAGTGTTGGCCTCCGTTTGTTTTTTTCATTTTTTTGTTGCCGGGTAAAACTTCACGTAGCACAGAGTTAACTGAAGCTATTTCAACTAAGACATCTCAAGTATCGTACAGTGGCAAGACATTTATTTATAAAAATTTTCGCATTAAGAATAGTCATTTTATCTTCAATCAAAATACTGCATGATACCAGTTAGTAAAGGAAGCCAAAAATAGACAACGGCAAATATCTTTTCCTTCTTCAGCGTTTGATTTTCATCCGCTGCTAATATTGGGCGGTATTGAAATTTCAATACCGTATACGGTATTTTAAAAATACCGCTGTATGCCAGTATACCGTACAAATCTTTCAAGAGAACTGAGTGGTCTACCGCAAATAAAGTTTACTCGTAATAGCCCGAGAATTCAAGGCAAACTCAAGCAAATGATTCATTTTAACAATCTTTGTTTTCATATTATCCGTTGCCATCGTAAAATTTACTTTTACTTATTCCAATTATATAAAGTTTTAGCAATTGTCGATGCTGCAATGTGTCAAAATCTAATCTATAGGCTATACCTTAGTCTTCGTGTGCATATACAACGTGTTTTTTTTCGTTTGTGAGCTTTTCTTGCTGTTCGAATAAAAAGATAAACTACTGCATGGTAGCTATGATACCGTATATCTAACAGTATATCGCTGAAAACGGTAAACCGGTATAGCGTCAAAACCTACACCGTCATACCAGCATCGACCAAATACCGTGAATAACTAGAAATACCGGTATACAGCCCAACTTTATCAGCTGCTGAATATTTGTGCTGTCATGTAACTGTTGCGGGTATGCAACTAGGTATTTCTGCTGTTAAGATCTATTGTTGTGAAATGACTTTATCACTTTTTAATTAAAAGAAAACTTTTTGATTTAAGTATGTTTGTCTAGGGATATTACGAAACCACGCTTTTTCTGTCCATTTTTGGAAAAAGGCAAACTTTTATGAGGCAATTGAACAATATAAGAAATTGTAATAAGTAGTAAGAGGTCGTTAAACTTAGTGAAGTGTTACAGTTTTTGCCAATGACTTTTTGATGTTTTCTCCATAGTTTTTAACTAGTTTATTGTCGACTGAAAACGCTAATTTTTTACTTGTTTCTGCTGGCACTTAAGCTGAAGCACCTGTGATAGCTGCTCAAAGAGAATTTTTTGAAATATATTGGATTGCATTTGCATACGTTGCCTTTTTTTCAGAGTGGACTCGCAATTCTCTAGGGACTTTAACTACAGAGAACAGGCAGGCCACTTCCGTCTGGTCCATCTGAAGCTGCTGTACAGTCATTAAAAAATATAATGTAACAGAAATCTGTCTTGAGATAATTTCTAGCCCAGTACAAGCACTTTTCTTTGTTCTTCTTGTTTAGAGCTGCTTGCATTTTTGAATTATTTTAACTCTTTTGAATTATTTTGACAATTTCAATTGTATACTTCTCATGAGATGGAAGAAAAAATATTTTTCCTAATTCAAGAGATTTTTATATTTAATAAGGTTTTTGACCCCTACTCCTGGTATTCTTAGCCGTTGCCTAATAACTCTGAGTAGTACAAAGTAACGCAACTTTACATTGGTTCACATTTTTATGAATTTGCATGGCATTTGTTTCTGTCAAAATTCTCCCGGAGTGGCCTTAAGAAAAATTTGATCAAAATATTGAAGCACAAAAGAAAAGAATACTAACTATTTGGGACAAAAATTATTAATTTGAATTCTTTCATTTTTTTTAATCATCCTTATTTTTACTAAACCCATTCTTTTAACGAAACTTACATAATCGTGCAAAAACCTTCATGCACTGTGCATGTCACAAGTTTGATATGTAAACGGAAAAAATTCAGTTGAGACTTGATACTTATGTGACAAAGTACTCAGTCATGATGATTCATCCCGATGCTAGCACGAGACATCTATTGATAAGTAAAGCTTAATTGGGCCACAGCGTGTTACTCCGTGACTGATGTATTTATACCTACTCCAAACAGATGTGAAGCAAGCAAAAAGGAAAAATCCGTAACAAATAAAATATAAAGTCCCTTTATTTGCAAAACAGTGATACATGACCCCTTTATTCGTTTCAAACTTACGTACTAATACTTTCAACGTACTTAATACACGCAACTTTTGAAATGCAGTTAAGAAACTAGCTGAATTGTTTGCTACCTAATATCGTTTACACTACACGCACATGAGATTTTCGACCCTTTGTAAATGCAAAACCATCGTCATCTATATAAAATAAAGTGAGCGTGCAATCTCCCATTCCATACTCATGAACCATAGCACATTTTTGTGGCATCCGACTCAGCAAGTTGCTATTCCAAAGTTTAAGTTTTTAAAATGAGCGTTTTCACGCACAGTCGCCAGCCATTGTAGACACATATTCTCAAAGTGGTCATCACATTGGTGAAGGCTTTGATGCGCATGGGTTGTTTAAGATCAAGGAACTTTTTTTAAAATTAACTTTTAGTCATCTTCCTCTTATTGGGTTATCAAGTTGCTAAAACTGAGATAGCTCTCCAAACTGGAAGGACCCCTTAAAACTGCGAAGCCACTAGCACCAACCCCTACCCGCTCCTGCCCTTCCTTTTATATTCTTCACTGCAGACAAATAGCTACTTGGACATTTCTGAATATATCTGCCCACTAAACGTTTTTGCAGGAAAATTCTCTTGACCAAATTTGGGAGCATAAAACAGCTTGCAGTCGATCTGACAAAACAACAAACTCTTTGTGAGAAACAGTTAATGAGCTTAATAAAAGCTGCTCTGATGGAAAAGCAAAAAAGAAAACTTTGATATGAATGTTATACCATGCAAAAAATTACATAATCAAAGCTGCATAACTTTTTGCAAATTACAAGCATATTAGGTTAAAAATATAATAATCAGGGTAACGGGTAGAGTAAAATACTTTGTCTTTATACTAAGTCTAATCAGTAACTTGACAGGTTGAATACAAAACTGATTGCGTTTTAAAGGTAATTAAACTTATGTCTTTTAAAGAAATTGTGGTCATTGAAACTATTTATGCATATATGGAGGCGTTCTATAAGCTCTCTCTACTCGCAACACCATAGGGAGTTTCGTCAATTATGCATGCTTCCTTCCACTTTCTTTGGATTCACCTGTTTCAATGCAAATGACTTTCGAATTATATTATATTATATTATATTATATTATATTATATTATATTTTACTGTAAGTGAAAAGAAATATATGAATATGCACCACCCCTCCTCCAAATATCGTATTTATTACGGACCTGCCAATCGTGTTCGACTTAATCCAAGCAATCTTGATTAGCCATACTCCATCACATGTTCGGCTAATGACGCTTTCTCCGTTTTCTCCAGACGTACTGCGTTCTCATGCTCTACTAATTTAGTGCCGAATGCTTGACCAGTCTAACCTACTCTTCCATGCAATTTTTAGTCTTTTTTCGTCATTTTTGTAAATTGATAACTTTGCATCTTTATAGTGAATCCACATACATTAAATCGGTGGCTTGTGACCAAAGCACTAGAAGCCGATAGAAGTGTGATGTAGCCTTTGATAGAGTTAGCTTTCGAAAGGAAAGCCACCTTCTTGCCAAAGACAAAACATATTCGTAGTTTCACAATGCTTTTGGTAAAAGTGTCCAACCATACAAAAATAGGTTATATGAACAACTCTACGCACAGTACAGCATGCATGCATCTACTCGGTCTTCTTTCTCAGCTATGCTGCTTGTCTCATTTCATTTATTTTCGCCAGATCAAATTTATTTCAATTTGAAATAACTGTAAGTAAAAACAAAAACTATATTCGAACAAATAGAAAAAATACGGAACGTTTTGTAGTGTAAAGCTCATCATATCTTTTGCTAGTTTTCATAACTCCGAATTATAAAACTATTCCTACGCTGCCAACTACACTTGAGAAAAACTTGATGGCACGCCCACAAGCGCGTCCTGTGTTTGAAAAGTGCAATGATTTTCATTATTCCTCTTTACAGAAAAATGATTTGAATCCAGTACTCTCCAACTCAAATGTAACACAGCCTGCCATATTTGTAAAAGTCTGATCTGCATATGCCCATACGAAACAATTGAATATTTCACATCAATACAAGGTTTCCAAGGTAAAACTTTCATTACTGCTATATTTATTTCATTAACTAACGACGAAAACAAAAAGAACAGCTACGAGACGCACTCAGGTTTTATAAAATATATTTAGCCCACCTTACCCACTCTATGGCAAATATTTTTCCAGTGCCTTGGTTATCATGTATAAAGTAGATGTCACTATTTCTACTTCTTTGAACGTCCACTTTACTGACTGACTTGCCCAGAAAATAGTGCATTTAACATATAGTTTGTTTATAAGATTTAAAAGAAAATTGAAATTAAATCGAGCGTATAATATAGCATATATTATGAGCACCTGCTGGTTGATAAGGATATTATACATCGATCCTTAAGATTAATCATGATCAGTCAATTTAGCGCTTTTATAGTGGTCAGATAGTCAAAAAAACAGGAAACTTTAGCATGCTTAAACGATATAAAAACGTCAGAAAAAGGAATTAGCAGAATTAGTTGCCCAAAGAAGACAGTATGCTTTGTCGAGGAGCCAACACCTACTTCTTGAAGACAAAATTGATGTTTAAGAGTCCACATCTGATGCTGCTTTTCCGATATTCCTGTAAATTAAAGAATTTTTTCGTGATTTAGGGTAGTTCAAAGAGTTATTTAGGATGTAAATTACACTATTTCAGTAAAAGACTACAATACTGAAACAAGATATATGACTATTGTAGGACTATCTCTTGTGCCAGTGCATAAGAAAATGTGATATATGAAGGGTAGAGGTCAGGGCCTTGTCAACAGAGGCGTTCGTCATGGTGTCAATCAAGTGTGTGCTCCCCCCTCCATAATGCACCGTTCCAGGCTGCAAGAAATGGAATCATCTAAGGTCCTGCAATGCTGGTGTAAAACGAAGTCCTTATTTTCGTTGGGAAAAAGGTTATTACGAGCACCTCCCATGTACCATAACTAGATACACAATACTGTTAACCAGACTTTGAAAGATGTCCACGCAAGAAGTGGCACAATTCGCCTCTAATCCTGGGACAATTATGAACGAATTCATATTCAGTATCCACGTTACAGAAATGAGCTTAAAAGAAGGGCTATATTTAAATAGGAATCTTAGCAGCTTTCGGTCGAGAAATACCATAAACTTTAGTTACTGTTCAACAAAAAAAGCTGACATATCTTCAATAACCTTCTGAAGAAAGTTTATCATATCATGCAGCAATTGGAGCAACACTACACGGCACTAAACAGCAACTGGAGACCACGAAATGAAAAGTATTCCATCTAGTGTGAAAGAAAAATGCACCCCTGATAATCAGAGTGAATGTTGCATTAGACGATGTCTATCAACAAGAAGACAAATCGAGCGTAAATATGCAAATAAACCGGTTTCAAAGTGACAATTATTTGACTTTGAAAGGACAATGGAAGCCCCTATACACACGACTTCACACTCAAAGCTTAGAAGATCCTACTGTTGCCCGCCAAAATTACCCGCCACCAACGTGGATAACGACAAGAAAAACTAGAAACCTCAAGGAGAGTGCAAAGTTTCTTAGATCTTTAGAATATTTAACCAGCCACAATCTGTCAAATCCCACCTATGGAGTGTTACTCATGCAAGGTTGCAGCGCGTGAGTCTGTGTATGTATATTATACGTATGAACCACTACAGTACAATACACTGCGCCGACGATGCTATATACTACACGCATCTAACCACAGGCTCACTATGCTGTGGTATGCACGTTATATCTAGCCTACGTTGTGGACCACTTACGTTTCTTAAGGGGTCTACGATCAACAAGTAACAACATGTCCGGTACATCACATCCGTTTCAAGTTTTGGGTAAATTATGCTTAAAATTATTCTCAAATTAGGGGCTGATTACATGGAGAGTTTTCAGCCCGGGCTGAGTTTCAGCCCAGTTAAACGGGCTGAAATTTCAGCCCAGTTGGCGCAAGCCGGGCTGAAATTCACCCTGGGTTGAAAATTTCGTCATGTAATTGCTTCAGCCCGGGCTGGAAATTTAACGCGCATGCGTCGAGAGGGTCAAACTTCATGCAAATCAAAATGGAGTCCACAATACACAAAGATATGGCAACTTTTGAGGAGAATGAAGGCCAGATTTGAGAGAGATATCGGCTGTTGTACCATCAGAACGTAAGGCACGCTTTTGATGGGACAAAGGCGACAAACTAAATAACTTGACACGTTGTTTAGACCTTAACTTTGTAATATCAAAGTTACGAAAAGCCCAAACATAAAAGTAGTGAAGAAAAATTTTTTTTGTAAGTTTTCATTCGCCATTTTTACAAATTTCGTGCATCTATTACGCAATCATGTTTCTGGATACCGTTGGAAATAGCTGGGAAACACGTCGTAAAATTTCAGCCCGACAGTCGGCCCGGGCTGAAATTAGCCAAAACTTTCTATATAATCGAACAAATTTTCAACCCGGTTAACCGAGGTGAAATTCAGCCCGGGCTGAAAACCCTCCATGTAATCTGCCCCTGATTGCAACACTACTTAAAGCTGTTTCGTGAACATTTATGCAGTTCAGTTAATCGCGTTTTGAAGCTTCTTCGTTTGTTTATAGAGGCTCGGAATAATTTTAGCACAATTGAAGTTAATTTACCCAAAACTAGAAACGGATGTGACGTACCGGACAAGTTTTTTCTCGGTGATTCGTAGACCCCTTACGAAACGTAAGTGGTCTACAACATAGGCTACGTTATATCACGCTCTATTACAGATTACGATGGTGTCACTGCGACCTATATTTGTAAGTTGTACACTTTCGAATAGTGTTTGAATGTACGGGTTCCAGGTATGGCTGTAGACTGTTTTGCAATATAAACACCTGGGGCAGGTTGTTCAAAAGGTGGATAGTGCTTTCCATTGGATCGTGATTTTTTCAACGTTTATAAAATTGGACAAAAACTGTCGAAAATTTCATTTTGTTCAACGTATAAATATTAAAGACTTTAATCTATCGATATCAGTCGCAATTTTATATTATAACGATCAATGGAAAACTTTGCGAAGACTAAAAAACAACCGAAATCTGGGCCAGTTGTTCGAGAGTTGGATAGCGCTATCCACTGGGTAGTGGATTTCTGCACCCTTCGTGCAACTCTCCAGTGATCGTTGCAAAATAAAATTGCGGTTGATATTTATAGACTTAGGTCTGCAATATTTAAATCGTAAAAAAACCCCGGAAGTTTCGGTATTTTTGTCCAACTTTAGGAACATTGACATATTCACTATCCGATGGATAGTGCTATCCGACTTTCGAACAACTGGCACCTGTTATTGCAGACTTCAGTTGTTTATAGATGCTTAGCGTTGTTGTTACGATTACGATAAGTTGATAACATGACACATGTGGGTATAGATTTAATGTGCCAATAATTCTGTACAGATTATTCCCATCAATCTACCTGTGTGTCGTTCTGTGCTGTTTCAGCACTGTTCTAACACTGACTTAGGGGCTGATTACATGGAGAGTTTTCAGCCCGGTTAACCGGGCTAAAAATTTGTTGAATTATATGGATAATTTCGGCCAATTTCAGCCCCGGCTGACAGCCGCGCTGAAATTTTACGACGTGTTTCCGAGACATTTCCGACGGTATCTAGAGACGCAATTGCTTAACAGACGGAGGAAATTTGTACAAATGGCAAATAAAAACTTGCAAAAACTTTTTTTGTCCGTTACTTTGAAGTTTGGGCTACTCGTAACTTTGGTATTACAGTGTTACTGTCTAAATAACGTATTAAATTATTTAGTTTGTCGCCTTTGTCCCATCGAAAGCGTGCCTTACGTTCTAATAGTACAACAAGTCAACAACCGATGTCTCTCTCAAAATCTCGCCTTCATTTTCCTCCAAAATTGGCAAATTCTTGTGTATTGTAGACTCCATTTTGATTTCCATGAGGTTCGACCCTTTTCACGCATGCGCGTGAAATTTTCAGCCCGGGCTTGTATTCACGCCGGGCTGAAATTTCAGCCCGGGCTGAAAATTTCGTCATGTAATCGCACGATTATTTTTATTAGTGCTTCATTAGTTAGATTGGGCTGAGTTTTCAGCCCGGTTAACCGGGCTGAAAACTCTCCATGTAATCAGCCCATAATATAATGTAAACTTTACGATGATTGTTTACAGTCAATTTTCATTACAACAACAGTCTATAGCTAGGCTACAATATTTCCGCAAAATTCTTCGCCAACTATCTTGAATTTACTTGACTTTAGTCGCAAACATTCGCTCCATTGACTTAACCTGACCTGATTTGGGCCGAATTACTGTGGCTGTGTCCTGCCGACGACAATTGATGCAAGTCTACATCGCTGCGCGTTGTTTCGAGTTGACTAAAAAATGTTTAGTTTAGTTGCGAATTTTCGTTTCCTGCCCGCAATTGCAGCTTGTAACGTTTTGTTCGGTGTATCGCTATTTGTCGTGGCAGCTGTGTACGCCAAAACTTATTTCGAACTCAATTTTAAAGCTTGCAACCGAGGTGATAGAAGACTCTCCGAATATACTAGGCAGACTTCTCCGACCTTCACTACTGAGGTAAAGCAAGTTGATTTTATTCTTGATACGGACGGCAAGAATAAAAAAATCTACCATTCCTTAAGAGGGCATTGAAACACTTAAATAGAAGAGGCCTACATTTATCTAAACCAGGTAGTTTATCGCTTTAATGTAATTTTATAGAGTTTAATAGTAATTGTTATCATTGAAATACTTACTCGAAGCTCTCCGACGTGGTGTAGCTGTCTAAAAACTTATCAAGTCTCTATTGCAGGAACAAATGAAAGCCAGATGCAAACTCCTTTCACCATTTTTGAGACAGTTATTCTTTGCAGTCACAACAACATTGCTCTTTTTTCAGGTCACTAATATTGTATTTCTGCAATTTCATCCACCAAAAAATATATTCTGGCTTCACTGCAATTTCAAGTCAACACTGGTGACGAAACTCTACAAACAACATCTCGACAATTGTCTCTCGAAATTCAATTTACACCTCTAAATTGGTTCAAAATGCGGCGTTTGCACCTGGTGGTAAATACATTCCCCACAAAGTGTTAGGTGAAATACTGCAGAAGTAAAATAGCAACCACTTTTGCGTTTAATATCTGGTTGACAATGCTGCTGACGTTTCGAATAAAAAAAAGTATTGAGATTTGTGATGTGTCTAAATCTATTCACGAAAAACGACACATGTGGCAAAGATAAAGATTTTGTCTATAATTTATTTCAATAAGTCAAGTAGGATATGGCGGTTGGAGATACAAAAACTCTAAACGATGGTTGTACAACGAGTAAAAAAACGTTCAGATTCAATGTCATAGATGCTCGCACATATTAAGATGCGTCATTGATGCAATTAACTATAATTAGATAACCGTGAACCAACTCATTCGAACCTAGATTGGAGGCTGCAAAAGTGCTGGAGAATATCCAAACGTTCTTCACACAATATTGCAATGTATCTTTTCTAAGTTCTTAGAGAATTCGATTGGATACAATGTTGGGCGTTCAAGTCGTTATAGACACAGACGTGCGGTCTCATGACCGGTATGAAATATTTATTCCGTTTCGACCGGATTTTTAAAAATGTTACGTTGTTTTCGTAATTGTGTCGCTTCTGAAAGGTAAACTGTTGCATAAAGAAACTTTTGTTTGACAATCTTAGTTTCATTTGCATGCAGTGTGCAAGGTTTTATTGTCCAAAGAAAAGTATTTTCGAATGCAGAAATAATCCTTGTTACAAATCATGTTAACGTAAAATGAACGAGACTGAAGAAGCCAAGTAAATTTTTTCATCCAAATGTATACATGTTGAATCTCTGGTGTTCAATATGGCGAATGGTTATGTAAATATTGGCTCCAGCTTCGACCAGAATAACCTCGCTGGTTCTTTCGATGCTGATAAAATCAGCGAGTTTATTTCACCTAACAGCATAGTTTATGACGGCCAACGAGTTAAATGGTGCAAAAGCTACGAATCTCTGAAGAATTTTGTCAAAATACCGTTTTTGATCAACAAGGTAAATGGCGGTCTTCTGGAGAGTCTTCAAAGAAGTTCGAAGCTTTTACTTCTGACTTTGCCGTGATATGGTATCCCGGTTAATAAAACACTCTAACATTTAAGGGCGAATACGGCCATTTAGCTAGAGAACACCTAATCAGCCTTTGCGAAACTCATGAGTCTAAGTGCAGAAACGGCGGCAGTGACCATGACGAAGGTGTGGATGTCGAGCTGGAGTTTGAAATGTTGAAAAGTAGAGTGGACTCATTGCATTCCCTGCTCGACTCACGAGAGGATACCGCTTTTTTAACTAAGTTGAAGCATCAAATAAACTTGTTGCAAATTGACCTTGAAGAGATAAAATTTAAAAACAGCATGTTGGAAAATGAAATTAAACGCCTACAAGGGGAAGTTAACTTATGTAAGTTACATCGTAAAGTGGCCGAGGGCCCGTTTGATAATGAACCTCTCGATGGCCATCAGTCACTACCAAATACCAATTATGGTAATGACGAACAGACAATTAATTATTTTAGTAAAACCAACGAAGCCAACCACGAATTTGAAAAAAAACTTACATTCGAAAACAAATTCAAATCGACTGCTCGAAGGAAACGATCAGTCATCAGTACCGTTGGAAGATCAGGTTATAGAAATCAAACCCCCTGAAGAGCCAAAAGTACAAATGTCCCCAAATTCATTTAGCTACTAAACAAATTTTGAATTATAAATTAAAGCATCAGCATCAGATTAATTGCAAAAACAAGGAGAGTTATCATCTGATCGGGTTATAGAAATTGAATGCCTTGAAGAGCTAAAAAGATCCGTGGGCGTTTCGTTCATTCCGGAATTAAAATCACAAAGTTCAACATTGGGCAATTCCACATTCTGAATTCAATTTTCAAATTTTGAATTCACAATGTTTTTGTGATTTCAATTTCTATTTGATCAGCCCAAAATTAGAATTAGCCATATTTTAATTTAACGTGGTTTTCACTTACGATTGAGTTTTTGCGAGAAATGCTAAGCGCTCATAAGCGCCTTATACGAGATTTGTACCAGCCATTAACGGTAAGGGGGGAAATATCTCATGATCAAGGCGAATTTTTTCAACGGCAGCAAAATAAATTGCACACTCTTTGCATCTGAAACCAAGGTTATATAGCGAAGAATATGGAAGTGTATACAAGCGTTGATCATATGGTCAACAGCTGTATTGATATATGCTCTATTACTGAAATATGGTCAAAGCAGTCCAATTCAGCCAGCATTGCTGGATTATCGACTGCTGGTTTTGTTTTTAAGTCTTTCCCAAGACAGTCTCGCAGAAATGGTAGTGGCACGGGTATGCTGTATATTGCATGATTGAATGTTAATCTGGGTGACTGTGGGGAGCACAATTTGTTTGAATTCTCAGAGTGGAATATCTGTGTCTGTAAGAAAGCTATGAAACTGGTGATAGTCTATAGATCTCCTTATTCAGAAGATTACCCGATTTTAACCAGGGTGTTTTTTTGATGAATTTGCATCTTATTTAGAAAATATTGTTATGTCTCCCGAGGTTTTCCTGATAACAGGCGACTTCAATTTTCATAAGGACTGTCTTTCCGATGGGGACGCAAAATCTTTGCAGATTTAGGCCCTGTTTACATGGAGGTAGGGTGACCCTAGTGCTAGGGTTACCCTAGTAAGCGGGTCACCCTAGCGTAATACATTTTATGTGTTTCGTTTACATGTGCGCTTGGGTTACCCTACTAGTGGGGCTATGTTTTTGTTTACATAAGCCATGTAAACGCGTGAGGTAGGGTTACCCTATCAACCGGGTCATGTTCAGAGCACGTGCTGCATGTAACTGCGAGAATATGACTTCGAATTTGGATGAATATATACCTGATGAATATTTTCGGCGATATCAGGAAAAAATTACGCGCTTGAAGAATACACTAACAGAAAATGGTCTGCACGAAACTACACAATTATAAATAAACGATGTTGACCATCGTTTAGTTTTAGTTGTGTACTTTTAAGTCCTTGACGAGAATGCTGCGATTAACAACATTTTGGCCAAACCAAACGCTAATAATAAGTCAAGAAGGAAGCAGGCTTTGAGTAGTGTTTCGTCAAAATGCCAAAGTGATCATGCATGGTCGTTGCTTGCAAAGTCAGCTGCTGGTGTCACCGTCTTTGATGCAATAATATAAAGAGTAGCAAGCTATAACATCGAAAGGCAGCAACCAAAGTACCAAAACATAAAATAATACTACTTGCGCAATTTTTCGAATATAGCAAGCTTGGTGACCACGCAGACGTAGGGACATCGCATAGCCCTACCGGTAGGGTAACCCTATCTCATATAAATGCTAGCCAAATTTTGACCCTAGTGGTAGGGTAACCCTAGCTTTAGGGTCACCCTACCTCCATGTAAACAGGGCTTTACTTGACACTTTTGGACTTTTTCAGCATGTTCACGTCCCGACTCATTCATCTGGTCATAATCTTGACTTGATCATTAGTAGATCAACTAATGACGTTATGATCACTGATCCTGTGGTGACTTTTGCTCTGTCGGATCATTCTTTTGTTGAATATTCGTTGGGTATTCCTCATTCAAACATCGTGGTTAGGGAAGTTCATTTTCGCAAGATTAAACTGATTGATCTTGACGCCTTCAAATCTGATATATGCACTTCTGATTTATTTCGGAAGACATGGTCAAATGTTGATGAAATGTTGAAATGTTATGATATTACCTAACGCTCCATTCTTAATAAACATTCTCCTTTGAAATGGAAAGTTATGTCGGTTCGACCTATTGTTTATTGTTCCCTGGTTCAATGATAGTCTAAAGAAGCTGAAAGCTAAGCGGAGAAAAATGGAACAGGCTATGCTTAGATCAGGGCTCTAGTGTGACAAGATTGCCTATCGTAATATCCGTGACGCTTATAGTGCCTTATTAAGGGAAACGAGGAAAACATATTAATCTAATCTTATTGATGACTGTGTTGGTAATTGAAGGAAATTGTTTCTAGTGGTGAGCTCCCTGACCAATGAACGTCAAGGCAATGAGATACCTGATCACGATAATCCCGCCATCCTTGCTAAACAGTTTGGTGATTTCTTTTATAAAAAAATTGAATTTGTGAAGTCTAAGATTGACATATCGATCAAACCTCCCAATGTTCCATTTCACCCTTCGCAAGTAAAATGGGAGAGATTTCACGCGATGACTGAGGATAATATTCGTAGAATCATCCTTAGTTCAAAAAGTACTACTTGCCAATTGGATCTTATTCCTACATCCCTGGTTAAACTTTGTTGTAATGAGCTGACCCCGTGGTCGCTATGATTGTTAATCTCTCTCTCTGTGAAGGAATTGTACCTGATCATTGGAAAATCGCGCTGGTACTACCTCTCTTGAAAACGTTTGGGCTTGATCGTGTCTTTGAAAACGGCAGACCTATTAGTAGTCTGAATTTTATTGCTAAATCTGGGGAGAAGGTAGTTATTTCTCAGTTAACTGAGCACTGTGCTGCAAATGCGCCCCTTTCCGAGAATCAGTCAGCCTATCGTGATCACCACTCTGTCGAAACAGCTCTATTGAAGGTGCAAAATGGCATTCTCCTCAGCATGGATCGTCGAGAAATCACACATCTCGTTCAAATTGACTTAAGTGCTGCCTTCGACACCATTGACCATGTGGTTCTTATGAAAACTGTTGAAGAAGACTTTGGTATCATTGGTGATGCCAAACGTTGATTGGCATCGTATTTACCTAACAGGAAACAAAGGATTCTAATTAAAGACCATAGATCGGATGAATCTTGAGTCTGAAGTTCCACAAGGAAGCTAGCTTGGTCCTGTATTATTTATACTTCATACTTTATGGTTATTTAAGATCATTGACAGACATCTTCCAAATGCTCATAGTTTCGCGGACGACACTCAAATCTATCGATCATTTGGACCAGATGCATCTTTATTACAACCTGAAAAAACCTATATGATAAAGGGTACAATGTCTACAACAACACAAGATATATTATCTAGAACGAAAAACAAACCAGCGCAAGATTCAAAATCACCATGCAGTACCAAGACAAACACCAGAGGATATAAAAAATAAGAATATATTCCGAAATTTTAGAAACAAAATTCGAAGAGAGTGGTCGAGAAGATTTGAGAAACAAAGTAGAAACACAAGTCATGATGTAATTTTAGGGCCAACTGTTGGGGAGATTAGCAAAAACAAAAACCACAGAGACAAAACCAAACAAAGCAAAAGAATATTGAAATTGGAATTCGTAGAATGAATCGTTAAAAGGGTAAAAAAAATGGGAACTTTATTAATTTGAATATTTTGTGTCTATTACATTGATAAACCTCTCTTTACAGGTAGTTTACCAAAGTCTAACTTGAATTTACGGTAGATAAGGTATATATACGACAAAAATTAGTGTAACATTGGTTCAGGGTTATTCCATTCTTTGCTACGCGTACAAAATATATAATATGCGGATCTAATGGATAGGTTCATAACTTTCCTAATAAAATATTTCCTGCACTGCTCGTCAAAATTTAAATCTTCAAGCATTTCAATAATAATAATAATAGTGATAATTATAATAATTTAATAAATTTAGATAGCGCGCTTATCCGAAGCTCAAGCGTGCGAGAAGCAAAAAACTAAAGAAAGTAATTACATTCGTGTAGAAAACCCACAGTTACTGTACATTTACAATGATTGTATAATTTTTAAGTTAAAAGCTTCAATATAGTTCTAGTTAAAAGCTTGCTTGTACACTGGCAGTCAAAAAGACATGATCACAGCGATTTTAAGGATAGAGGTACCTTGAGCATCCCAATGAAGCATATATAATGATTGGAGAAAAGAAATTTTCTGGTAAGCTGAAGAGACGTTCTCCATTGCGTTTTGTCAAATTTGCAAAGACATCCGATATCTTCAGTACTGACTTGATCCCACAGCATGATTCTACTGCCACCATGTTTCATGTTTATCAGGACAGAGGTTTCCTTGATTTTTTCACAAAACATTTTCCCAAAGTGCACCTGTCCATTTTCGCCACTATGAACAATTGTGGTGTTATCAGAAATTAGTAGAACAGGACCACTCTCCAACTTTTGTGTCTCTGAGCAGGGTGGTGGTGTTGCTTTTTATGGCAAGCAATGAGCCATTTCTTCTTCAATCGTTTGCCGCGACTTGAACCGACCACCTAAGCCTTCTTTGACTGATAAGCACTGCAATGAACTCCCTATTTCAGATTAACTTCTGTGTTTGATGTGCGAAGCAATTTTGTCATGACGTGCTTTTTTTCTGGTCAAAACTCTTTTCTTTTTCTTTCTGTCTGTTATTGTTATGCATTATTCTATCGTTCACATTTTTCGTCATGCCAGCGAGTTCTATTTGCAAAGATTAATCGCTATTTCTTTCCAGTCTTAAATCATGATGTAACCATATTTAGGAAAACCATTCATAAACATGACGGTGGGAGATCTTCGTGTGCTATTTTTGTAGTTTGCGTTCCAGTACAGTTACAATTCATTGACTCATTTTCCGCCTAGTTTGGCTTCACTCTTTGAGCTGGAATCAGCCTTCTGTACCTGGCAGTGTATCTCATTGAAACATACATATTATGATTTATCATAGTGCGCAGGATTGGAGCACGCACTCCCACCACTGACATATATACGCCTGGACTGCTTACTTGGCGTCAAAACGCGTTGGTCCAATATGGCCGAAATTATGATAGTGTTTACTCATGAAGTCGGCTGCTGACCAGTGTTGCTGACTTTATTGAAAAGCCAGCGATGTCACAATGCTCTCATATTCGTCAGCTGTCAGGACTTTCAACTGACCACGCAAGCGTTAAGTCAAAAATCATGGGAGCAAGCAGTCCAGATGTATATATGTTAGTTGTCTCCCACGTATTATGCAGGTCAGTGGCAGTTAGCAAACGTTGGTATAAAATGAAGTATCTCCGTAATCTCCAGAAAAAAGATGGCGACTAAATAAGTGAAGTTTTGAAGAAGTCTTGTTCATTGAATAGCGCGTTCACCAAGGCAGACTCATTGTACCCATTTGGTAAGAAAATATAACTATTTTTGATATGTATGCACGTATCAATGATGCTTTTACGAGGTGATCGTTTAATCTGCCTGTAAATACGATTTCTAGTCAGTCAGTCTAGGCCGACCATGTGGTGCTGTTTCAGGCTTATTTAAATAATGAGTCCAGAATAGTTGTTCAGAATTCTTTAGACGATTTATCGTTTAGTTACTCTAGTATTCAGTGAAAATTGAAAGACTTGATGGAGCATCTTGAGGTAAGTCTGCTGAATATGCAACAAGCTGCAACAGTACAAAAAGTTTTTACTAGTCATTGAAAGAAAGTGCTTCAAACTGGATATTTGACAGGAGATAATGCCGAACGGTGTCATGTGGTTGTAGCTACTAATGATAATAAGTAGTTATCAAACGGCAGGTCCTGCTCAGTCAGGTGATCTAATTTGCATAATAGGTCGGTGTCTGGTGTAAAAACGAGTACAAACAAGAAAAAATGTAAACGTATATAAATAAAGAGCAAACAATGAGCGAAACGAACAAAACAAAAAACAAAAAATGAATTCATACAAAACGGAGAAACAAAACTTTTTGAAAAAACCGAGGAACCCACGAAGAATGCGTCGACGTCAATTCGAACAGCAGGTGATCAATGTTCGTATTGCCTCTACGATCGTATTATCGAGTTCGACCACTTCGAGATGTGTTAAGAATGTCTAAATACGATAAAAGTAACAAAATTCAATTTTTCTTACGATGAACATAATCGATTCTCATATCGATTCATCCAAAACCAAGACGAGCGTAGAACGAATGTTTTGAAAGATTGTCGTTTACGTTATCGAAAAAAATTACCTACCAAACTAGGACAAATTACAAACATCGGGGAGTACGTCCGACTCAATTCTATCTCGAGGAAGACCATTTTTGAGCTGTTCCAAGATCCGATTTTTAACCATTTTAAGATTAAGAAAAACTTGAGAAACCTACTTTTTATTCAAACGTACGTAGCTACAACACGAAGAGTTTTTATCGAAACCCAAATCACAATAAGAACTATACGAAAAATTTTTATTTATTAGTAAAAGTGTTAAGAAACGACGCGGTTGAGTGTTCAAACCCAACTATATTTTGTACAAGTTGTTGAGACAACTGGTTGGGAAGACACGTTTCCTAGTATAAAAAAGCGCGTTAACACCTTGTTTCTCTAGGTACTACCCCGTATAAATTTCAAAAAGCTCGTGAAAAAAAAGAAAACTTGGTCATTGGTGATGATGTCTATAAAACAGAAGTAGAAAAGAAACCGGAACCAAACGTGGCTTACGATATAGACCTAAACTATCGATACTTCTCCACCGATGATCGACCATATTTTCTTAGATGGGGTCAAGATGATTGCCCTGGATTTAGAAACGCCTAGCAGTCTGCGTTCTTCGAGTTGTAATATATCTAGTAAATATTTGAACTTTTTTTACTACATTCGCGTTCAAGCACTTTGTGTCAAATTCAAAGATTTAGCGTTTTCTACTGTCCGTAGCGCAACGTGTCGATTCCATTCGGTGCGTTACACCGTTTGTCGTCTTCCGAACTCAGTGCTATTTGTTCGACCGTCTCTGTATAAAGTTCGTGTTTTCCATTTCGTATGACATTCATTGAACGCGTCTGTGGGGCTCTCATGAACAAGCAATTTTTGTAATTCTCAAATCCTAACGTTTTGTCTTTGATGGACTTCTTCAGACCTTTACATTTCTTATCTTCTGTTGAGTTTTCTTTTCTGTAACTATAAAACTTACTACGTAGTACGACGAATACCATGATTTGTGTTCCTCCACAATCATCTTTGAAAACACTTGGCTTCTTTTTATTTAATCCTTTTGTAAAGTATGGATTATCGACTTCGTGCTCGCTAGTGTCGAACAGTCTCTCTAGATCTTGGGATATGTCACCAACCTGGCTGCGTCACCGTATTTTGGTTTGATATAGTCGTAGTGGAAGTCGTTTATGAATGACTTTGAAATATCTAGAATGCTCATTCCAACGTAGATTGGTTTGTTGAGGACGATCTTCGTTTGATACATGTGGACGACGACTAAGTTTTCAAAGGATACAGTGAACGATTTGAAGTTTGGTTTCTTGACGAGTTTTTCGATTTGCTTCGTGGTCGTCTGTAGTATAGCGTTTACTCGTTTTCGGATATTTCCCATGTTGTGCCCAAGTACGGAGTTGTTCATAAGTTTGAAGAAATCTTTTTCGAATTATTTTTTTGATTTTGCTCGCAAGTTCGTGTTGAGTTAAGATTTCACCCATGAGCTTCCTCGAATCGTATCCCTTTGTGAACCTTCTTTAACACCAGCCCCTTATCCAGATATTTTTTGAGAATCTCATGATGTACGACGTAGTTTTGTTTAGAACTCAAGGTCGTAACGAGTTTGTGAACTTTTCCATCGTAAATTTCTCAGGAGCTAAGGGATAATCGTTATTTAGATCGTGTAAGTCCGTGGGATATTCAACATCGACTTCTAAGATACAAGGTACGCTACCCAGTTTGAAAGTTCCTTACTGGTCATCCAGCTAAGTTGTGCGTTGGGAGTTTATTCATCATCGCCAATCCGTATAACTTGTTTGCATCGAAATATGGTATGAACTTGCTCGGTTTTTCTGGATCGTAATCTGGAAGATATTTGTTGTTTGTGACAGCCGGTGTCTTTTTGTGATAATGGAAACTCCTTCACAAACTCCTTTTTCTATTACGTACATGTCTTGTTGAGACAACAGTTCTAATTTCACGTTTGTTAATGTTAATGCGGCATCCCAAGCTAAACCTGAAGAAGTATAATACCAAGCTGAATCTAGGTCGTAATTTTTCATATGTACTTTGCGGAATTGTTCGGCGAACACATCGCTTAGAAGTAGAACGTCTGTTTCTAGATATACGTCGTGGTAATCTCTCATCATTTTCATATCGAGTGTTGTCCAAACGTTTTGAGCGTGAGCGTAGTCTTTGTTTGAGATGTGTTCGTCGCTTAGCTTTGAATAAAATTCTTGTTTTGATGGTAATCGTATTGCGGAAGTTTGTTGAGGCTGTCCACGTAGTCGTAAGGTTAGATTCCTTTTCTCGAAAGTAAGTCGATGCGATCTGGGCAAAAGAGTCTCAGTGCATGTAGTTTGTTATGCTCCAGATTGTTCACAACTGTGGCCAAGCTGAATTTCGTAAACTTAAACGAGTCTACTCTCGTCAAAGGGCACTTTTTCTTGGATTGTAGACAAATACATGCGTGCCTAAAAAATGCATGATTTCATCAATTTTTAAAGTTTCTTTCTTCTGTAATGATCTATATACCTACACTGAACGAGAGTCATGTTTTTCGGCAAAGTTCTCAGTTATGTATATGTAAAAAACGTATTACTTTTAAGCTAATAACGCGTACAATATTTTATTTTACTCGTTCTTGGTATTTCTGCACTCACTTACTCGTTCATCACTCGCTTGTGATGACAAGTGGGTGATTGTCAAAATTTCCTCTAGAAAAACAAAAGGGCACCTTGGCACCCCGTACATCTCACTGCAAAGGGGGAGGATGAGCAGCTGAACCCCCTGCACCCACTGTTCCGGCGTCCTTGCAAAAGCCTGCAATGCATGTATGTGATATATTAAAATCTATATTACCCTAACTATAGCTGTGATCTTTGGTCTGAACCATAGAATACATAACTATGAAAGTCCAACTCACATAGTGATTGTAGAAGCTTTTGAAGGTATTTCCAAACCAGAAATGGTAATGCCTTGTTGATCGCAGCCAAAAATTTCTAATATAAAATATCAGCTAAATCAACAGTATTTAAAAAGACATGAAGTGATTTGAAAGCTGCAACGTGTACCAAGAACTTTATTGCGAATGGATATTGGTACTTTCTTTCACGTTTCTGATATTGCTTGGTTTATCATGGGTATATCAGGATTCTCAAGCATTCTTCTGGATTTTTTTGACAGTTTTACGATTTTTTGCGCGTGAAGTCCTGTCTATTTGGGAACGTGTACGAGGGTTTGCAGCAAGATACTCCTATTCGTTCAAATTGCCGTCTTGGTTGCAACTGGTGCAACCAATTTACTGGTTCCAACCAATTTAGTTGCAAAAAGAGTCTGGAACAAGTGAAATAACACCAGTTTAACCTGAACCCCAAGCTGTTCTGGTATTTATTTTTAGCATTGTAGCCTAAACTGTGTTGCTGCTGGTTTCCTTAACGGCTAGCTATGTGCTTCAGTACAATGTCATTTGATATGCCTTCTTTGCATATCAACCACCGGCTGCACGGAAGGATTACTAGCCCCTTTCCATCCTATCTTTTGTGTTGTTCTGTCTGTGAACTCGTTAACACTGCATTCAGCTAGGGCGCTGTAGAACGCATCGTACACCTGATTGTACAGAAGTCAAGTATCTAAAAGCTTATTTATGACCTCAGTCCAGATGGGACATGTCGCGTTTGCAAGATTTGCAAGACTTGCTCTTACTTTCATAAATAAGCTGCCTATGTTTCACAGTAAAATATTTAATGAAATTTAGAACCCTGTTAGTAGGAGAATTGTATTTCTTTTGTCTGCACATGAAGTTTCCTTACGCTTAGCTCGCTTTTGCGAACGAGATTGACTTTGATGGTTCATTATTTCTTGAATTTTCTCTTGACTATAGACATCATGACTTCCCTGGAAAATGAAACACTTCATGAATGTGATGTTTACAAGAAGAATTTTTCTCAGTCAAGTGGTTTAAATCGACATACAAGAACACATGCTGGAGAAAAACTTTATAAATGTCATGTTTGCGAGAAGACGTTTTCTTACTCATGTGATTTAAAAAGGCATGCAAGAACACATACTGGAGAAAAACCCTATAGATGCGATGTTTGCAAGAAGACGTTTTCTTACTCATTTGACTTAAAAAGGCATGCGAGAACACATACTGGAGAAAAACTTTATGAATGCGATGTTTGCTGGAAGACATTTTCTCAGTCAAGTGGCTTAAAACGACGTAAAACAACACGTGCTGGAGAAAAACCCTATAAATGTGATGTTTGCAAGAAGAGGTTTTTTTACCCATGTGATGTAAAAAGCCATGCAACAACACATCCTGGAGAAAAACCTTATGAATGTGATGTTTGCCAGAAGGCATTTTCTCGGTCAAGCAGTTCAGCAATACATACAAAGATGCATACTAGAGAAAAACCCTATAAATGTGATGTTTGCGAGAAGACATTTTCTTACTCATGTACTCAAGAACACACACTGGAGAAAAACCTTTTGAATGTGATGTTTGCACGCAGACATTTTCTCGGTCAAGCAGTTTAGCAATACATACAAGGATGCATACTGGAGAAAAACCCTATATAAATGTGATGTTTGCGAGAAGACCTTTTCTTACTCATGTGATTAAAAAGGCATGCAGGAACACACACTGGAGGAAAACCTTATGAATGTGATGTTTGCACGCAGACATTTTCTTGGCCAAGCAGTTTAGCAATACATGCAAGAATACATACTGGAGAAAAACCTTATGAATGCAATGTTTGCATGAAGGTGTTTTCTCAGTCAAGCAATTTAAGAAGGCATGAAAAACTCATATTGGAAAAAGACTTTCTGAATCTGATGCTTGCAAAATCAAACTCAGGTCAAGTAATCAAGCAAGACAAGAAAAAAAACATACTGAAAAGACGAGGCTTAGTTCTGGAAGCAAGTGTATTAGGCATAAAGAATAACATTTATGGCGTGACAGTTGCAACAGAGAGAACAATTAACCACTGCATTTGTCGGAATATTTTGTCAGGGACGAGTCCAGTGAAAAGGTTACTTGTAAAACATGCAAGAAAGAGCTCTAGAGTTTCAAAGTTTTGCTTCATCACATTACCAGGAAGCATCGAGGCAGTGTCATTTATCAATGGGATGTTTGTCGGGAGTTACAGTCAACTCAACCAACTGGAGTGTTGTATCTTTGTTGTATCTGTAACAGGGAATTTGACATGCCAGTTAAGTTGAAAGTCACATGGGTAATCACCAACTAAATGAAATCTGACTCTGCATATTTCTTTTGCATTTTATACCGCGCTATATTAATATCGTTGTGTTAACAAGATCGTCATGTTTGAATAGTTGCTTGTTTTTGAATTTATTCCGCTGAATTTTGATGTTTTTTATTGCGGAAATAGAAACACAGTTCAAATTAAATGCTTGGGAATCAAAAATAGAAATAGCTACTGTAATGCTAAAAGAGCCATATAAACGGCCTGCATAACAGGCATTCCGTGATGAGTCTAATGGAATGCACTATAGTTTACAGGCGTTTTACTTAATTAATCAGAAATGAGATGCTTGGAAGCAACCATTGTGATGTGCATAAAAAAGCCGATGTAGCTATTGCACTTTTTTCCTACATTGTTTGAGGCAGAAAAGGGGGGAGGGGTGAATATTCACCCAATTCACCCCCCTTGTATCCGTTCCTGACCTAGTATGGCAAGAGCATAGACTTTACCAAAAGGTGAGAATAAAGTTAACTTGTTAGCAGTCGTGTTCTACGGCATTCAATAGGATGAAAGTAGGAAAAGACCCATTCCTTAATTTTGCAGAGCCATATTTTTCGCTTTTTTAACATTTTGCAACCAAAATTGGCAGTTTTAGTGGCAGTATGATGCTCTTTTGAGCTCTTATACAATATTTTGTCCATTTTGCCTAAGTCAATTTTTTTTTATATTTGGAATAACCCATTAATGGATTGAATATGGAACAAAAACACAGTTGACCAGTGTGTATTAAAAAAATGGTAATCCAACTTTGACAGGCTACTGCGCATAAAGTAATAACTTAACGATTTAATTTCTACACAGGAAGAAAGAATAACCTTTTAGCTTCCCGACCTTACCTTACTCATATTAATACAAGCAGTTGTGATCAAGTAATCGTCTGTTCAAAATTGTTGGTCGAAATCATAATTTTGGGCCGATGGGAATTCGACACTTTTTCTTCGAAATTTATTCCGACTAGGCTTTGAAACGCTAGTTATCAACGATCACTAAAATGAAAATTCAACGCAAGTTTCTGCTTGTTAATCATACCTTCGACAAACACGATGCCTCAACTAACCATTGTGCAACGCAAATTTATTGTGAAAACGTTTTACGAAACTGGAAGCTTACAAGCAACACGTGATGCTTTCTGCGAGAGATTTCCTGAAATGCAAAATTTGGCACTTAAGACCATCCGGTACAACATGCAAAAATTTGGGCGGCACGGCACAAGCCAAAACCGAAACAAAGAGAATTCTGGAAGAAATTGCACTGGTATAGGTCTGCCGAAAATGTGGAGTTGGTGAGGAATCGACTCGCTGAGCACCCAACTTGTATCAGTGCAAGACGTAACGGCGTTCGCGCACCGTCGGCTACATTTAAGAGGATAACAACATTAGATCTTAGTGAATATCCTTATTGCATGCATGTGCAGCATGAGTTAACACCACGCGACATTCAAAGACGGCTTAAATTTGCAAGGTGGTTATCCGAACAAGTCGAGAAAAATGAAAATTTTTTTCGAAATTTCGTGATTGGCGATGAAGGGACATTCTGCATGAACAGCCAAGTTAACTTGCACAACGTCCAAGAATATGCTCCAGCAGGAAACCCTCTAGATTTCAACTACGACGTGAGTTGCAGCCTGTAGAAGTGGGTAGTTTGGCGGGGTTTGTGTGGAAGTGGGAAGATAATTGGTCTGTTTTTTTTTCGAAAAAAACGTAAACATTGCCACTTACTTGCAAATGCTCAACAACGATGTGCTACCGCAGCTGTTGCAGCATTTTCATGTGCAAGCAGGGGGCACCTTCAGGCATCTTTGGTGGGTCAAGATGGAGCTGCATCTCATCGTCTTTGTGCTTTTACCACTCGCGTGAGAGAGTTGTTTGGTAATTTAGTCATCACGATGTACTATGCTGTGTACTGACTCTCTCGCTCGCCCGATCTTACACCTTGTGACTTTTTCCTTTGGAGGTGTTTGAAAGGTAATGTTTACACCAGCCCTCCAGCTGACATGAATGACTTGCAAGCTCGCATCTGTCAGAAAGTTATCGTTTAGGCAAACGATCCTGCGATGGTCACAAGAACGGTGCAAGGCATGCTTCGACGCTGCCAAACTTGCATTGAAAGAAATGGAGGGCATGTTGAAGGCGTAGGAGCCTAAATCTTTCTTAATTGAAATGAATTACTTTGTAAATATGTTAATTTTGCTGCAGAAGAACTCTTTGATTGATTAAATATGCACTGTCAGTTGTCTTTACGCCTTACTTGGAATTCCCATTGGGGGGAATATTTTGATCACGTCTGTTTGTATGGACAGGAGTAAGGTATGGTCGGAAAGCTAAAAGGCTATTCTTTCTTGCTGTGCAAAAATGAAGTCATTTAAAATATTATTTTATGCATAGTAATCTGTAAAATTTGGATTACCATTTTTTTGATACGCACTGTACATCCATATAGGGAAGGAGAGAAAAACGTAAACTTTTGTTCTGCTAAAATGTTGCTGTGGAAAGGACAATGCATCGACTCCATCAAGACTCCAACTAGGAATCAGATCCGCATTGAGACAATCTACCTCATTTGTTCCCTGCGAAGCTCTAAAACCAGTTCGCCCCCTGATGCAGCCGTTTAAGAGCTTTAGAGATCAATTAAGAACTTCCAAAACAAAAATGAACAGCTGTACCAACTGGCCTATGTGAGGATCGAACTCACGACCTTAGCGTTATTAGCACTACGCTCTGCCGACTGAGCTAACAGGCCTATGCACAGACAATTGCAAAATCTGAGAAATTATTTAGAACCGCAAGCAGACTAGATGATGTGGATAACATTGTACTTCAATTTCCACCGTGGAAAATTATTCCTGTAATTTTCATTCAGTGGAATTTTAGTGGAAGAAGGTTAAGTGTTTGAGACTGTTTGTGCTTCAATCAAAATGAATCATATTATTTTGCTAGTCGTAAATCACATTTGCAATTATCACAACCCAATGTTTTTCTTAAAACATAAAACAGCGAAGGGTTATTACTATAGTCTGTACGCACTTTTCTGGGATTCCACAATTCTGTTTTCCTTTGTTTACAGAACATTGCGTCGTAATTAGTGAAAAACGTCAAGTTTACTTGCGCTCGATGTCCGTTTTCCAGAACCCCCACTTTCTTTAGCTCTCTAATACTCATCTGCCACGGGAATAACCGATATATGACTCCAGGCTAAAGAAGTTTTAATGTGGCTTTTTGTTAGCAACACTGATAGGTTACAAGTTTAATACATACTGTGGATATCCATATCATGTGTTTGATAAGAATATAACGTTTTTCTACTGAGGTCCCATATCAGCTGGATCCTCCGCCGCCAACATCACCATTCATCAACAGGACGATAACGTTGTTTTGACAAAAGTAATAGATTTCGAACTGATAGAAAAATCGTTGCGTTAAATTTTTATTCTCATGTTTCTTTTGCAAAATGAGGAGAGTTTATTTGTTCAAATATTTCTCCTCTTCATTAGCCATTGGAGGCTTGTAGGTTTCAGTAACAACATCAGCGAACGCTTTTGCCCACTAAGACTAAAAGCACCATTCTTCGAATCCACATAAAAAGGAGTTGAAAGAATCTTGTCTTTCTCACCCCATTAATTATTGCTGAGTCAGCACTTTTTTTTCTGCAAAATCTGGCCAAAAAAAATTCAGGATTCAGGTCCAAAAAATTCAGGATTCAGGTCCAAAAAAAATTCTGGCCCAAAAAAATTCCGGTCTGAAAAAAAAAATCATTATAAAACAAGCACTTCGTGGCTTTGCCTTTATAAGAAAAGGAGGCCGCGATTTACGACCCCTTAGTATTATTTGGATAAAATAATTCTATACTTAAGTTTAAATTTATTCTTTGCTTTTATAATGACCATAAGGTAAAGTATTTATACCATTTTTTAAAATGATTCTTTTATCATCATCAAAACTTAAAGCAAGCTTGTTAATAATTTGAGAATAAAGCTCGTGGTTATAACACCTTATAATGTTCATTTCTTTATAAATATCTTTTCTCTCTCTTACACACTTTAAATAATCCTTATGAGATATTTCATTTTTAATTACGGATTTTTTTATCCCTTTACATTTTTTAATATTAAGGGTTTCTTGAACGCGCTCCGTGTCTTTTTCCAAAATGTAAATATAACATTTCGATTTTAATCCAACAAATTGTTTTATAGACTTTCCACAACACTCATCTTTCCAAAATCCTGGAACTTTTGCATTTTTTCCGGTTGGAATTCCACTCGGATGATTTTCTGGATATTCCGAGGTATCAAACCACTCTTCCACGTCTAAAGAAATGTCTTTGTAGAAGTTTTCTGTTTCGATTTCATAACATAAAGAATCGGTATCAGTGAAAAGCAATCTTGCTTTTTTTCCATATTTTTTCTTTATATAATCATAATGAAAATTAAAAACACATAATTTTGAAATATCTAAAATACTCATTCCCATGAAAATAGGTTTATTTCAGAATATTTTTTTTATGCATGTGAACGGCCACGAAATTTTCGTTAAATATATTACATCTTTTAAACAAAGGCTTATTAAACATTTTTTCCACCTTTTCATAACTTCTTACTTATTGTAAGTCTATTCTATTTCTTAAATTGTCCATGGTTTTACCAAAAACGGAGTTGTTCATGAGTTTAAAAAAATCGTTTTCGAACTTATTATCTGCATTTTTTCTAAGCTCCGTGTTTTGAGTAATATAAGGTGCCATCCAATTTGATTCTTTAAATTTAATGCGTCTATGAACCTTTTTTAAAATTAAGCCCATTTCTAAATAATATTTTAAAGCAGAGTAATGAACGATATATTTTTCTTTAAAAGCTAAAGAAGACATTAATTTTTCTTTTTGTTTTTCTGGAGCTAAAGCAAGATCAGATGTAGATCGTGAAGCTCTTCGGGATAATCCAGATCCACTTCTAAAATACATCCTTGATTTTCCTCCCCAGCTTTTTCCCAATCATTAATTTCTTTCTCATCCATCCATTTAAATCCATGCGTAGGAAGCTTTTTACTCATGGCCCATCCATATAAATTATTTGCATCTAAATAACTGATAAAAATACTAGGTTTTCTCGGATTATGAAATTTTAAATACTTATGATTTGCGGTCGACTTTCTTTTTACGATCATACTAACTCCACCTCTTATTCCATATTCTATCATCAAATGCATATCAGGATCGTGTAATAATTCTAATTGTATTTTTGTTTTTTTTTAAAGTGCGTCCCAAGATAAACCGGGACTCATATAATAACATGCAGGATTTAATTTATAATTTTTTATACACGTGTTTCTAAATTCTTCCATTATATCGGCAAGTCATAGTATGTCCGTTTTTTGATAAAGATCTTGATATTCCCCAATAGTTTTTATATCGAATTTTTCCCAAACGAGTTTCGCGTGGGAATAGTTTTCCTGGCTTGTATTTTGTTTATTTAATTTCGAGTAAAAAACTTCGTAAGGAGGAAGTTCTTTTTCTAATAATTTTTCTTTATTATCGATATAATCATAAGGAAATACTCCCTTTCTTTTTAATAATTCGTTCTTTTCTGGATTATAAAAAATAAACTATAAGTTAAGGAATTTTTTTAGATTTTTTGTTAACGAGTCTAGAGAACTAGGCCTGAACTTAAAGGAGTCTAAAAATCTTAATTTTCTTTTAACTTGTTTTTCTTTTTTCTCTTTATCAGAAAAAAACGTGTTCACGACGACTTCTTTGTTGAAACACATATTTTTCTTCTGTTTTTGCTATACAGTTAATTTCACCTGCTGATACTCCCAAGTTTCTTATGAATAAATGACTATCATAACCTTCTAGATTATGAATAAATACGGGGATGAAGTCTGGCTTTTTAAATCGAATATTACATTTTTCGTGAGCAACTACTCTATAATTTCCCGTAAAATGACAATGATCTCTCACTTTAATATCACTCGTTTAAATTTCTTTTTCACAAATATGACAAATTTTTACCTCGTCAAAGTCTTTTTAATCTTTCTTTGTAAAGATAATTTTCTTAGGAAACTTAAATTTTTGATGAAGCTCTTTTGTAATTTCTTCGAGTTTATCGACTAAGACTTGTGCAACATCCTTTTTTTCATCTGTTTTGTAATAAATTATTAACTCGAGGGGTGTACTTTTTCATCAAAAGATTTCAAATATATTCCAAAACCGCTTGGCTCGTGTTCTTGATATAAAGTGGTACTTTTCCTTTTTTTTTTATTTATCTTTTTAAGAAAACATTCAAAATCTACGTAAAACACAAAAGGCACTTTACTTTGATGATGATATTTTTTAAATTCAATAAAGTCCCCTTCTTTAGGCATTTTAATAACCACGGGCTCTTCTTTAGAGCAATATTCTAAGTGTTTTTGTAGTTGATCTTCTCTTCCAAAATAATTAAAACAATAATCACAAACATATGTTTTTCTACTGTTTTTAGTTAACTGAGATTTTATAAGACTACTTAAGTTTTTTATCATGGCGTAATGTTGATGTTTTAGTAGTAAAAGTTTTATTATTTTTTTGGTGCTTTTGATAAATTTCGTGATTCTAAGAGGAAATATGGTTTTTTCCTTCTGACCAAAATCGTTAATTTTATTCTCAGGATTATTTTTCTCAAATTTATCGATGTTATTTAAATCCATGGGGAACTCGATACCATTCCAATTTAGCTCTTTTGATTTTTCTTTGAAGTAATTCGTGATTCTATTTGGATTTTTCTTATCATTATTTCCAAATAATGCAAAAGTTACAGCCAATTTAAAACACTCATTATCATTATTTTTTGGATTTATGATGCACGTTTATTTAACTCATTGGCGACAGCGCAAGTCAATATAGGTCAAATTTGACCTATAACTTTCCCATGCTAATAACTCACGTTCTACGTGCCCAATAGTTGTAAAACAGGTACCGCTAAAATCGCCATAAAAAACTCTACAAAGTGAAGATATGTCTATTTTTATACACTAAACTTAGCGATAGTTATAGCGGCAAACAACCACGGAAGTATCATGTTTCACTAAAAAGTTCTCAAATTACATACCGGAAGTTCCATTACGATAGTATTACTTTTAAAGTACTTCGCATGTCGGCTCTCTATATTCTTTATCTTTAGCTAAGAATAAAGCCAGTTTATCTTACTGTCCACAGTGAAAATTTGAAGAAAATCCGTTGAATAGAACCAATTTTACAAGCATTCATGTAATCTCGTATGTGTCAGCCATGTTTATCCAATTATCGCGAGCGGCCGGCAACTTCCGCACGCACTTCGGAGCCTATAACTCGGAACTGCGCCCCCCCAGGGGAAAATTAACCCCGGGAATGGATTCGCGCGAAAATTGTCATCAAAATGGTGGTTTTTTGTCGCCTAGGCGTAAAACGTGCGCGGAGCTTCCGTCTTTTCCAATATTGAATATATAATGAGGCGGAAAATTTAGAAAATCATAAAAATTTACCGATTTTCAAACAATCATTCAAAGCGTTCTGTTAGAGTATTTTAGATAATAATTACACCAAAATAATCCTTGTAACGTGAACTAAAAAACTTATCAGAAATTGCCAAGGCAAAAGATTGATATTTCTTTGTGAATTTGGGCAATATTTTCAAAACTTTCTCATCGGCTGACTGTAATATGAAACTTCAAATACGATCTTCAAGTGCAAAACTATATTTGACCCGAAACAATAGGGGTCATTTGAAAGATAATTTTATAAGCTTTCAAGTGGTTTTAGTTACAAGAAGATCGAGGCCATATTCGCAATGGAAATTGCATTTAAAGACAGTTTGATGAAAATAGGACCAATTATTGCTGCCGCCAATGAGTTAACAATTGATTCGGTTTATACATTAAATCTACAAGCTGTAAATCACTGATAGCGACATCATTGGCGGCAAGAACTGCATCACTGCTACCAAACGCATATTTATTTTTAGCCATGCGTGTACGTTGAATTTTTAATTCATAATCTGAAGGGAGATAATGGTCAGCACCATTTTCATTAAAAAAATTTGCGTCAAATATATCGTAACAATTAAATGTTGCACCATTATTTGTTAAAAGCATTCTTTTTCTCACACCAGTATTAGTATTATTATTACCATCATCAACCCCCACTAAACTATCACTACTACCGGGTGTATCATGATAACCTCTCGTTAAAGCTTGTAGGGGTTCATACATGTCACACGTTTCAGTAATTAAATGTCTAACGAAAGAAATTAGATGTTCTAAATTCGTGGTAAGGTTGATGAGTTTACCGTTCACTGTTATGTTTTTAACACCGAACATGGTTCGTGCTGGAAATGGTCGAAATCCGAAAATCGCATTTTTAGCAGGATTTGTAGTAGAGTTTGTGGCAACAACGGTTTCGATCTTCATTTGCATTTCCATATCGCTTGTTTTAATTAAACCATATTCATTTCTCATATGTGTAAATGTATAATCAGTTGCCAAAACATTATCGCACGGTGTAGCTTTCAGAACAATAGGTCGAGATTCAGCAAATGTTATGTTAAAAGGATAACTTCGAAATAACGTCACTATCGGATCAATTATAAGTTGATCATGTTTTTCAACAAGTTCTTGATCTTCTTCACCCGACACATTAGGAGGCATTTTTTCTAACCCAATACACACACACTGTGCGTACATATAATAAAACTACGGTGCAAACAAACACGTCTTTATAGAATATTTCAATATGTATTTATTTTAACAATAATTAATTATTTACTCATTAAGTTTTAAGATTTTTCCTGTAGTATTAAGAATTTGCGGTAGGAACATACCCAATGCCATACCCGCACCCAATGCACTGCCTTGTTGTTTACGATTTTTGTGATATCTACCAATTATGTGGCGATATACACGTATTTTTTTCTACCCATTTAATTTAAATATTTCAATATTTCTGGATCCACTCTATGTTGTAATTTTCTTTTTTCCTACACTCTGTTGCAGTGGTGATTGTGATACTGTTTTTAATTGAGGATGTGGTGGTTTTTTTGGAAACGGATAACTATGGTTTAAATTTTGCGGTGGTGCGATTTGATCTGGATTTTTCAAATATACTTTCTGGCACGTTTAAATCGAACAGTTGAGTATTACGATATTTTCTCAATGTTACTTCACCTTTTAACACCTTTTTATTGTGCTCGCTAGTTTTATTACTCATCGTCTATTGTTAATGATATTTTAAGAATTTCATCCGACTACTTGTTGTTCTTATCGTCGTATTCAAGCCAAAAATGAACGGATTCGCTTATTGCTTGTTTACTTTGAATCATGAAAGAGGGGTACATGTTTTTTTTATCATTTTCATACGATGATAGCATACTTCTCTCGTTCACATACATGAGGAGATAATGTTGAAATAATACATACTGTAATGTCGTCAATATTCGCATTTATAATTTTTTTCATTTCCCCACCAAGTACTTTTATTTTTTGGTCTTTGGTTTGTAATTTACTAATGTCCAATTTTCTCGAAAAAAATAATTTAAACGATCCTTTGATTTTTGTGCATTTTAATGTTGCTATTTTCCAATAAAATTTTTTAGTTGTTAATTTGTTTTTCATGTAAATGGAATAAGGGTATGCAATATTGTATTTTTTAATTTCCAACCCACAGTCTTTGGCTACCAATTCAATATCAATCATACTCCACTAAACAATCGATTTGAACAACACCCGAATCGAAATTTACCAATTCTCCTCATGAATTGTATAATGTTACATGAAATTCGGGAATGACATATTTTATTAATTTCCTTCTAAAAGAGTTCGGCGGTTTGTAATTGAAAGTATCACCGCTACCTTGCCCTTCTATTTGTAAAGGTATGATGGCGAATACATTACCTTTTGTATCACCAATTGCAGTTTTTTCCACTAGATCGCAATATATTAAAATATTACTAAGCCCGTCAGAAATATCAGCGAAATGATCACCAATAATAGGAACGGTATAGTCGAAGTAAGGTGGTAATGGTTGCAAAAAAACATTAGTGATTAAATCTGCTTTTAAAGTTTTCTTCGCATCAAAGCCAAGTATATACTTCAGCTTTTCCGAAAGGTTTAATATTACTTCTGCTTTCCCGCCTTCATCAAAAAAAATTGTAATGGTTCAAGGTTGCACCGTTCCAAGCCTTACCATTCTTTGATTTATTCTGTTTAAAACACAATGTCTTGTGCAAATAAAAATATATGACAATTTTCCCAAAATCTGTTTTCTCCGCAGTTATCCCGTACTCATTTAAATTAGTATTCATAAATGAAAGCAAATGTTCCATACTAAATACACCTTCTGGTACTACTTTTTCACTAGTATATTCAAATGTGCAGTTATCCGTATTTCTGAAAAAAGCCTATTTTAACGTGAAATTGAAACTGCATTCATTCTTTAGAATATTCTTCGTTGTTAATGGATATGATACATTCAAAACGGTGATGTCTGCGTCGCGATTTTCACAATTAATCGTTTCACTCAGTGGCATAGTAAAATCATTGGTACTATTTACACCACCGTTTTTATTAATCGAATTACTAATTAGTTCCAAGTTAGTCATTTTTTCCTTAAGTGTAATTCCTCACGATAAAATGCACCTTTTATATGTTTATTTTCATCGTTGAGTAATTCATACGTAGGAGGGTCGGTTATATACCCTTTGTTGATAGTGAAGACCCTATTAACCCATCTTTGTAGACTCGATTTTTCAAACGTATTATTTTCCCCTCTAGCCACTTCTACTTTATCACCTTCTTTTAATAATGTCTTAACAGGTTTTCCCTTATCCAAATAAGCTCTTAATTTTCTAACTTCGCTAATCTTTTTTCTATTCAAAAAAACATCCTCAAGGGTAATACCGCTACCGAGTGCGTGGTGAGGAGACTCGTTATATCTTTCAACAATCAAAGGTAGATAATCCGCATAATGGTAATCGCCAATAACTGTCAATGTTCTTCTTATCATTAATTTAAGTGTCTGTATAAATCTTTCAGCATGTGCTGCCTTAATTTCGCGATTATGCATATGAAAAACATTCATCCTATATTTTTGACCTAAGTCTTTACGAATCTTCTGGAATTCGGTACCTTCATCACACTGTACACTTAATGGTACAACATTATTCTCACTGAAGATCATTTCAAATTCCTTTTTAGTGCAAAGTTTCGAAGGTGGGTGGCGAAAATTCACATCAGTCATACAATCGTGCAGTCAGTCATACAGTCAGTTATAGAGTAAACTTTCCGGAGGGTGTATGCAGGTATTTCTCATGTGTATTTTTCATTAAAATCTTAAGCAAATCCATCAGCGCTCCCCCCATTTTTGCTTAAATTGCCATCGAACACGTGCTTCGTGGCAAAATATATTGGCGCAAACATGGCGCGTGTACTAGAAGTGAGACACATATTACACGCAATCAAAACTTTATCGCTGTACAATAGTGCGTTACAATTATTCAGTCTTGCTGTTCAATCAATGTAGACACAAATTCTTGGCATTGTTTGATTTAGCGAAGTGAACAATTTGTTCCAGATCATATCTAGTCAGCAATCTTCAAGCATATTAACCGAGAGCGACACAGTGGAAAGACACATCACTAGCTCAGGTTGAATGCTACATGACTGTCCTAATGTCATAGCAACCTTAAATGCCAGTCTCGTTAATTCGAAAAAGACCATAGTATAGCAGCATGTTTATGTTGTTATTGATGAAGACATAATTTGAAGTTAATCAAGTTTTGGTCGTACTCTGGGTATTGAGTCAACTCTTGATTACCAAGAAAGTAAGATAATTTTCCGCTGCATGCATGCTGTTGTGCAAAGATATGTGTATAGACAGAGCGGAATGTTCGAACCAACATCTGTTTGAATGGTCTAAAAGATTTAGTCGCTTTGTCGCTTTGATAATTGGCTCGTCGCATTCGAAAGATTTTGCATAATATTTATGACGTTCTTTGTATCTGCAAATCTGCTAATGCAAACACAATATTGTTGTCGCAAGTGTGTGTTACACAGAGCCATTCAGCGACGAGCTTATGTGTGGTTCTATAACATCAGCCAATCAGCGATTTGTTTGCAAGTATTTGTGTTCGCGGAAGTAAATGTGGAACATTGAACGCCCAATTGACTCTTAGATTTGTACCATTTGTACTGTATCATGCACGGAATGATAGTTTTTGTGGGGGTTTGTCGCTGATTGGGCCAAATCTTTTGTCACGTATAAAGAAGTACGCGAAGAGACTTACTTTTGAGCAAAAAATTTCTGTCCTTTCAGCTCTATAGACTTTGATAAACAAACGACGAGGAGATAGCCTATGTCTTATCGCCAATCGCTTCACTTGCCAGCGAGCCATAGGAAAACAGCAAGGAGATAGCCAGTATGTTATCGCCACGGACCTTGTCCACGGGTCCAGCACAGCGGTGCAAAATCGTGTTCAACGAAGAGAGAAACTGTCGAGAACTTACTAGAAAATACTAACACTTACGTTGTTGCTTACGGCTATAGTTGTAGTGCCTCGTACTTAGGCGTCTCCTTTGCCTTTCTTGTTCTGCAAACTCGGCATTTCTAATGCAAACAGAGCTTATTGCGGCACCTGGAGATATTGCAGAGTGACTTTTGTTCATCTCCACTTTATGCTTAGCAGCGTAGGAGAAGAATGAAGCAAGTACTGGTAATTTCAATAATTGGGAAAAGTTTATATTATGCAGGCGGCCCAGTCGCATAATTCTTCTGGCCCAGAGGGATATTCACTCAGACGAATATTGTCGCACTAAGGCCATTTTCAATGGCAGTCGCTTTTACCGCGCGGGCAGAGCGAATATTTTTTAACATGCGTTGTAGTTGTCTGTCCGCTGTTAATGCCTGCCTTACAGTTCTGTGCTTACAACATTGCATCATTTTTTGTATTATATACAAATTGTGCAATGGGACTCTTGGTGCATGTTTGATGCATTGTGCATGAAGATGACCTCACTAAACGGCTGGCAGCCACCAAATGAGTCTCAAAGTAAAAGAAATATTTATTTTTAATTAACAGGTTGTAAACAACATAATGCAAAATTTTTGAAAAGAATAATTTAAGGAAGCGTAATACTGATTACATTTGTGCCTCGAGATACGCCATATGGGCGTTGGGGAGTGGCGTGCTCTCAGATGTGACGTTTCTCTGAGCAAAATCTACATTTTGTATGAAAATCTTAACATTTTGGAATCACCTTTGAAAACTATTAACAATGTATCTTGATACAAACACAACTACTTTACTTAAGAAACACTGGTGGTGGCTGTGGAGGGAATTAGAGTAACACCCACATAAAGATGATAAACGAACTTCTAAATGAACTATACAAACAATGAACTATACAAACTAAATGAACTTATAAACAACTATATAAATTGGCAATATACAATGTGTTTAAGAAAAAACGGAACCTAATTTATGCATGAACTTCAAATCAGTTTGATGCATTTCAACCAGTTAAAACTGAGGTAAAAAATATTAAAGTTTTCTTCGCTGGAAAGTTTTAAATCAAATAATTTGAAATGTATCCATAAATCTATGTTCCGTTTTTTTTTTTGAGATGCACTGTTTAATGCACCCAAATAACAAAACAAACCATGCGAAGTCTGAAAACCATCCTTTAAACAATAAAAACAATATCAATATAAACAATATAAACTAGATTACTAGCGTTTGAACGCACCAAAATCACAAAATTAACAAAGCAAAGTTTTGAACAACCTACAGAAACTGTTTTTAGTCAACCTTATATTTTTGATCAAGGGCTGGCACAACTTCCATTCCTTGTTGTTCCTTCTCGGTTGTAGTACTTTCGCCAGATGCTGAGCTTTGTTCTGCTACAGAAGCATGCTCTATTCTTTTCCTTTTCACATCCAGCCTTATTGTGAACTTGGTTTTTAGCAAGCGGATCTTGTCTTGTTGATTCATCAGTCTTTTTGGAGAGTTCCACTGCAGCAAGTGTTGAACAGCCTATCACCAAGATGAAATGTAATTGCAATTATTAAAATATTTAATTTGAATTTTCCCGTTAATATTAAATGAGCTAGCCCAAAAAAAACTGCAAATAGTATTCAATGCTCAATACTGGAGCTAAACAACCGTAAAAGTTGCCGGAAGCTGATGAAACTAACAAGTGATCAATTTCCTTCAGATTGTGTAGTTGACATTAGAAACGTGTCGATTTATCAGTGTAAAAATTTAAAACAAAACGTACCCCAGTGCTTGCTGTATACCATCGATCATCATAAGACAGCATAAACTCGCAATCGTTTCTTACTTTAGCGACATCTTCCATGAACGTTGTTTTACATGCAGGACATAGCAAAACGATATTGTCGTTGTTTGCTGTGCTTCCATCATTGCTTGCAAACCAATCAATATCTTTACGACAATGGATATTGATACAACGATATCGACACCGAAAGTTTTTGTATGCCAAAATGTTTGTGTTTACGGAGGTCACTGTACATAGTTTCTTTCTGGGTGAGGCCAAAGACGTGGGTACTTGCACATTGATTTGTTCGTCTATAACAGTGATTTTCGTTTCTCCACTCATTGTAATCTGGACACTATTATTATAAGTTGAGGTCACCGCATTCTCGATACTAATGACGTCGCCTTCGTTAAATTCGATGGAATCTGCTCTTTGACGCCACAAGACCATTGTCACCTGTCCACTTTCGTCCGCCAATATAATATCCCGCTTTGCTTTCTCGTCTGGATACCTTTCAACAGTCTCTACGTCTCCGATGGAAATCACTTTGGTCTTCACATTGAAAAATCTAACATTCGAAGTATCTCGGCGAAGGATTTGTAATATTTTGAAAGATGTCTTCTCAATGCCAAACTGAACTAACAACTCTGTTACTTTCGTGTCAGCCAAGATCAGCACTTCAACTTCGTTTTCATTTCCAAATGTTTTCTTCAGCTTAAAACCTCTAAGATCATATGTTTTCGTTGCAGTAAACCACTCAAACACTTTTTCATCAAATGAAATAGCTCTGATTGTAGACATTGGATCACGATCGCATAGTGTCATAGTAGACTGAGAAAGGCCGATTCTAGCACATTTCTAACTCATCACTCACTCACCTCGCTCCACTCGGTTCGCTCGCTCTGAGTTAGAAACGATGCGAGAATTGGCCTTTTTCAGTCTACTATTTACTTTTTACTTTAGCTGCTGAGTCAGCACTGTTGAGTCGGAACTGCTGAGTCAGCACCGTTGAGTCGGAACTGCTGAGTCAGCACCGTTGAGTCGGAACTACTGAGTCAGCAATTTTAAGTTGATCTACTTTTTTTCTCAAGGTCTGCTGAGTCAGCAATTTTAAGTTGATCTACTTTTTTTTTCAAGGTCTGCTGAGTCAGCAATTTTA
>JAOBYK010294142.1:1451-15181 GCA_025434845.1 Phenganax subtilis | reverse complement strand
ATCTAGAGACTACGACCGCCAGCGAACAGAAAAACAAGCAAGTAGGAGAGTGAAGCAGGAGAGGAGGCCATTAAGAGATTAAAAGAGCAGGCAATCAAGAGATAAAGAGAGAATAAGAGCAGTATAACAACAGTGCAGAAGAGCAGGCAAGCATTGGAGCAAAAGAGCAATAGAGAAAAAGAGCAGATGGGCAAGAGAGCAAAGACGCAAGAAATGTGCAAGGAAGCGGAAAAGCAGGTGAACAACAGAGCAATGGAGCAAGGAAGCAGCAGAGAAAGGGAGCCAAGAAGCAAGAGACCAAGAGAGTAAACAAGCAGAAGAGCAAAAAAGCAGGCGATGACTAAGGGAGGAAGTTAGCGGCAAGCAAGGAAGCAAAGCAGTTAGGGAGCAAAACACGAAAAAGAAATGCAAAATATGAATAAAAATATATTAAACAACGACTGAATACTGAAATGTAAATACAAGTCGAAATGAGATAAAATAAAATATTTTAAGTACTTTAATAATGCATGTTCTAACTTTATTTGCATTTCATGACATGTCCATAATCCAGTTAATATACACTACTGTGAGAGACATTCAAAGTTTATGGATTCCTTTTTTTAAGACGAAAAGAAATTAAACAAACCTGGTGATGCAGTGAACTCATTTTCCTTTTTCTAATTGCTACTTCATCGTTATAACTATTGGCCCAATACATCTCATCTTTTATTGGATCCCAGTCCATTGCCAAAACGTCAAGTACGTTTTCAAACGGCAAAGCGACATCAAGCATATCATCGGTGTCCAGGGAGATTCGCTGCACAACGTAGTCTCCAATATAAGCAACGAACTTGTCAATTTCTGAACATCAGAACGATTACTTAGAAATATTGTCAAACATGAAATGTACATTTTACCAAAGTATTTTGTTTGGCTTACTTTCAGAACAGTGAGTGGAATTCAACATTTTATATCCCGTTGGACATGCGCAATTTCGTCCAGTTGAGGTTGGTAAACAAATGTGACTGCATCCTCCATTATCATGTCCACAGTTGTACCTGCCTGGAAGTAACAGGCCTATATCATCAGAGCCTATCATCTATAAGGGACAGGGCCGCCCAGAGGGAGGAAACAGGAAGTACCTCCGCGTTCCAGGCTTGCAGGGTCCCCAAAATACTACAGGAACAAAAGTAATGTCATAATTTGGGGAAGATTGGGCCCCAAAGAAAATTTTGCTCCGGGCCCCAAGAATTATCTGGGCGGCCCTGATGAGGGCTCTCCTAATTGGGTGAAACTACTTGGCTTTATCAAAAGTAAGAACGTGCCAAACAATGTACATTAAAGATAAACTAATTCTTCAACGCAGCCCATTGAAGAATTCTGCATGGTCTCATTTGATTGCAACTGCAGCACTGGCGCGACGCTATTTTCCATTACAGCAATTCTGGTTGCACGCCTTTTTAGACATGCGCAGTGCTACAGCTGCAGCACAAAGGTTAAAAACGCATGCTCCGCCACGTAGGCACAGCCGTTGCAGTTTCGTGCAGGACGGCCTTAAGGCTTCTCTTTCATGGTCGACGGTGTCTGAAAGCCAAAATTTGTAATTGCTATCTTTTAAGATAAACTTTTCTATCTATCTATTGTGGCATTAACGACATTAACGTACTATGTGGTTGTCGCGACGGATGTAGCACCGCTATTCCCATTGAGGATTTTACATTTCTGTCCATCAGGCTGAACTCTCGTCCATCAAATTTATTAGCTGTAAAGATTGCATCGCTGGCTGTATCCGTCCAATATAACATGTCTTCAAATACTCCGATTGAAAATGGTTGTAACAGATTATTTCGCATGATCGACCGACGAGCACCACCATCTATCAAGAAAAAAGTGCTCCTGGAAAATCAAGCCGTCTGCAACCTATAATTAGCGTGCGGACAGCCTGGTTTTGTGAACAGAGAGTTTGGGAACGCAACGGCAGAAAAGGACAGCAACGTCTACCACTGCGTAGGGGGCCTGGAGCGAATTTATTGGCAGTAACGTTGGGTAGCCCGGTAGCCGCGAGAAAGCAGTTTGGCGCGAAGTTTTAAAACCTACCAGCTCGTAAACAAAATTTTCGAAATGAATCGTCTCTTCGACTCTCTTTCACTCTCGTATGACAATGGCTTAGTTTCTGAAGACGAGCTTATTTTATTGCAGGAATATTTGAGTATGACTCCGCATAGACACTCAAACTTTCCATATCAAGAATATGATCAGTTTAACTGGGACAATCTTGACGATATTACTTGCAAAGTTGAGTTTTGTTTCAACAAAGAAGACGTCCCACGTTTAAAAGAGACATTTCAAGTCCCGAAAGTAATTGGCATTCCATATGCAACAGAGTGCTCTAAGATAGAGGCATTATGCCCTGTAAGATATTGTAAGATATTGTAAGATACTGTGACATGGCTACTATGTTTGGACGTTCAGTGCCTGAACTTTGCAAGATCACCGACTATACCATCAATCAGCTATACCACACATATCATGAGAAACTAAAGCTTTGGAATCAACCTATTCTATGGCCTGAAAGTGAGGAAACGGCAACGTACGTACACGCAACGCGTGTTCTTAAATTATTTATGCTAGTTCTGGATAATGATGCAAAATTAATTCACGAATACGTTGCCGTCGTCTTCCGCCGTCGCGTCCCCAAACTCTCTAATAATGCACGGTACGGTACGGTACAGTATGGCGTGCTATGGTATGGTATGTGAATTAATGGTGCGACCGTTAGGCAATTTTAGATTACGAAAACATTGAGAAGTATCAATGAAAACTCAAGAAAGGATTAAAAATATCGGGTAATGCCACGCAATTTTGGCGACTCCATTTCCCAAAGATGTGAAATTAAGAGTAAAGTTTAGTACCGCTAAACATACATAACATACTCCACAAGGTAGAGGACTTGGACTATACTTACCAAGATCCAATGATTCTATTGATCCAAGTTTGGCATCAACAAAATATATCCTTTCCGTGATATAATCGACAGTCAATGAATTTGGCCAGTAGATGATCGCTTGATAGTTATTATTATAGTATATTCTTTTTACTCCTGTACCGTCCATATTAGCCCGTGCAATCGATGACTTCGTATAATTTTCTCCAACATCCCATTCGGACCAAAATACGTACCTTAAGAACAATGAAATAAAACAGTATAGGGGTAGAACACGTTCACCATCAAAAATAAGCAGATTTGAGGACAGTACAATAGCAAAACTACTTTACTAGGAATTTAGAAAATGGTGAAGAAAAATGTAAAAACATAGTTCGCTTGATTCTCTCTATCAAACAGGAATAAGCGCCTTAATTCCCATCTCAATCTTCATTGCATTTCCGCTGGAAAACCTGTGCTGAACAAAAACGCGACAATATTCTTGCTGAGCACTTGATTTTCACTGGCTATAAAGTGTTCTGCGTTCTTATTTTTTTTACAAGTAGCTAGATTATATTTTCAGACCAGTGCACCAGACACGATAGGCACGTCAGGCAGAGAATGTAATTTGAATATGTATATCAAAGCCCTGCAAATTACTTAATGACTTTAAGAAAAGACACCATGAAATGGAAAGATGTGCATTTATACTTTAATTAATCATAGAAATTTTCATTGATAGTTTCCTTCTATTTCGTAATGCCTTGCCTTATAATACGCCACTAGGCCTTTTGTTTTTGTGTTCAAAGAACCTTAATTTTATTTTAACCAATCCAATATCAGAAGATCGGCAAGGTTTCAGAGATGAAACGTCTCGGAAAATTACCACAAAAATACCATTTAAGTCATTAATGTTAGTACAAAATAATTGTAGAAGTTCAATTTTACGAAGGACAGAAAGAGATCTGCAGCTTCGTTGTTTGACGATGCTGCAGATCCTCTTTGATATTTGGCAACATTTTTTTCTGTGTCCTCAACAGACAGTTACTGTCTTTTTCATACTTACCCTTTAGCCGGATATAAAGCAATTGCCCTTAATTTTCCGAGAGGCAACCAGAATATCACTTTCCTCTGCGTCCCGTCAAAATTCGACATCTCTATTCTACCTTTACCAGAGTCAACCCAGAATATTTTCTTACCCAACCAATCGACAGCCAGACCACCTGGAAATTAAATGTAAGAAATTCTACTGTCACGCAAACCATCACTCACCCCCTAGTGCTTCCCCTGGTGCTTCCCAGAACTCTGTCAATGCTCTCCTGAATTCACCCTTGCTCTAATCAACTTGACCTTTGATCACGTTGAACTCATACTCACCCTGAACGGCCCTTCCTGTTGGTGAACCCGCTGTTGACCACTATGAACTCCCCCTTGCTCACACTAAACTAACACTTGCTCATCCTGAACTAGGGGGTTGAAAACTACATTACATACTACTACTTTGTAAATTGTAATTTCTCTCATCATCATAGTTCCGGTCAAAATATTGTACTTACATGGTTGGTCTAATCCAAACTTGATGACATCTTTTATCTCAGAACCGTTTAATGTTACTGACTTGATTGTTCGCAAAACTGTATCTGTCCAAAATATTACATTATGCTCCCAATAATAATCGACAGCAACCGAATTTTTCATCCCCTTAACCAACACTTTCGTGGTATTTGAACTCTCCAGAGCTGATAACTTTATTTCATCTTGGCTGCTTAAAAGAAGAAGTGGTTCAAACCCTAAAACGGAAAGTAACAAAACCCTTAAGATTCTCCCTAAGTTTGTTCGATTGTTACGTATACTTCGTCTAAGCAAAACTATACCTTGTATGGACAAGAACGATTGTAATGCCTCTTAACAAACAAGTCATTAGCTCTTTAAGTTGAAATCACTTATACATTGCATGCGGTCTTTGTACTGAGTAAGGCTATTTCCGTCGACATGGCTAAAATAACCCTCTTTTTCAACTGATGAAACAATACAAAGTTACAGCATTGTCGACGTTGCATTGGGTGACATTTGAATCAAATTGTAAAATATATTATACACGGTTGCAAGGGACTGAAGAATGAAATATTAACTTTCTCGTATCAGCCTGGAACAACTAGTGTAACAGACACTGACGCATTTGTAATATCATATTGACAAGGAGTAAATGTTTCGTTCAGGGGCCGGTTGTATAAAACTTTTAACTACGTTTTAACTACGATTTTGCAGTTAAAAAGTAGTTAAATCTTGAATAGGCGATTCTGGTTAGTTGATATTCGTACATAACTATAGTTAACTTTAACGATGTTTTTATACAACCGGCCCCAGGCATGCATTAAACACTAAAAGAACTTTAAAAGCTGCAGTGATTATACCCAGTTGCCGCAGATGAAAAGTGCAGAAAATTACACTGTTCACTTTAAATTTTCTAAGTGTCTTGCCCGGGCCAAAAACATCGCAAAATTTAAGGTTTGAGCAATTAGATCTTTCTAGTAATTATTAATTGCTCTATATAATTATGTACCAGTCAGTACCACCCTGTAAATACAGTACCTACAGCTTTGCATTTACGTCCGTCCGACTGAAGAACATATCCATCCTGACATGAACAGTTGTAACTGCCTATAAAGATATACAGCAGTGACATTCAGTAACACTATGATATAGAAAAACTTCGTATACCTAGTCATGCAGTTGTGCTACAGACGATTACGTCAAATATTATAAACTTTTTAACCCAATATGAACGACAAAACTTTCTCAGCTTCTTTGTTAAATTCTCCAAATTATCAACATATAGCACTTATAAGGACCGATTGATCCTTACTTTAGATACCGCCCAAAACGCTTTCTTAACTATTAGGAATTCTCAATATCCCTATAACCATCAACTGACATTCGGAGCAAATTACATAACTCTATTTGGGCTTCATCAGGTGGTAAACTAGTTCTGCATAATTCATAATGACGAATGTGGTTGTCGTTGGGAATAATTTATTGGCATGCACCAACGGTAGACCAGGAACATTTGTGGGGCAATGCGTGCCTGACCAACGAGTAGATAGTATATGGTAATTAGCCAATACGTTCTACCTACCATGACCGTTGATGCACCCTTGGCTGCAAAATCCAAATATTTTACATTCGTCAATATCTAAAAGTAAAACAAGAACACAATGATTAGAAAAAAGGTGCATGGCTACATAAGCCAAAACGAATAGAAAAACGTACTAGAAAGGGTAATTAGAATTTCGTGCCTAGAGGGGAGCCCTTCACCTTTGGAAAAATTAGATAGGAGGTTTCTCGAACAAAAAAATCAACTGTAGGCTCGACGAACAAGTAATATGACAGATAACATACACTTGCGGACCCAGTAGGTGGGCGCAACTGGGTAAAAGTAAGCTAGGTTAGAATAAAGCCATTCTGCTTGGTTTTGGCGAGTGAGAAGTGCAACGTACAAGCCACTGCGAAAAGGAATGAAGATCGTGCACCAGTGTATGCATACACTGGAATAGACTTGCCTTTGCAATGTTTTGAATGAATTGGATCGATCTCAAATCCTTCATAACAAGAGCATTCAAATGAATTTCCATGATCTTGGCATACTTGTTGACATCCACCACGGTTTATGCTGCACGAAGTTTGGTTGCGCCTTGTTGCTGGAATTAAATTTGAGCCTAACTTTAACACACTAGAATTTTTCAATGAAGCCAATGTGCCACTCATGTCTTATTGTTGTCTACTGTTTCGCCTCGCACCGTGTGGTCATTTTTCCATTGTGTCAAAATCATTACTGGTTTCTCTACTGCTAACTAAACTAAGATATTTAGACTGCATTTGGCAAATCAAAACGAATTTAGTACTTTTTTACTAAGTAGGGGTTTATTTGTATTCCTATGTATCATTGGGAGGTGTTTTCAGCGACAGACGAAATACCATAAGTTGATTTTTGTCATAACGTATTTGCTCGAATCAGCCCCACATTTTGAGGAAAAGCGCCACCTTCTAATAAGTGCATAGTGGGAGAATTTATTTGTGGTAAAAACTGTTACACCAAGTTTTCACTTATAACTTCAGTGTGTGAAGGATATACAGATCTAGGTTAAAATACACTTCTAAGTGTTTCTCCCTTTACTCTTGGCGAAAAATGTTACGCCTTTTCACTCTATTATTACTAAAAAAAACTTAATAAACACATTAATCGTTGAGTACTCACGGCAGTTTGATTCATCTGACCCATCGGCACAATCCTTCACTCGATCGCAAACTTTGTCAGCTTCAATGCATTGATCGTTCCAACATGTATATTGGGTTTGCGAGCATGAGGTTGGTTTACCTTGAGGAATTAAGGTTTATCATTAGGAGAATAAAACTGATTCTTTTGAAATAGCCTAGCACTCAAGGTAGTGGCCAGCGTAAATACTTAGGCAAAAATGAAGTAGAAATAGCAAACCTGTGGCAATTGCAGTGCAGTTGTTCTTACCACTCTCGTCAGAAACGCAACCACCTTTACTGTCACCTGTATATTGCGATAAATATGAATTTGTCAAGTATTTTTTGTTAGCTTCAACAACCAAAAAAGCAACTCAATCGAAACTTTGTTGATAAAGTCTTCTCAACATTATCTACGTCAGGGACAGAGGAGAATAAACCAAGGGACACGCGTTAGCTCCTAACATTATAACGATGGACAAAAAGGATCATTTTCCGTTCTTTAAATAATCAATCCTCACGGTTCGCACTCGTCTTTAAAAGCAAGACATGGCAGTTTCTAATCAGAGCTTATTTGACGCCTTTTGCTGTTACTTGCATGGATGCATAAAATTTATACTTTTATTGAACTAAATTTTCATTACTACGGAAATGAGCCCCGGAAAGTCGATGCGTCCAAATTGCAAACGCTTCTTACCCTGCCGTTCGGAACGGCTACAAAATGTTAAGAAAGTAGAAAAAAGTGAAGAAAGTATCCTTTTTCGCAAGTGATTATAATGTTCTTATCAAATTTAACAGAAGACTAGTTTAGAATCACCTACCACAGTTTCGCTCATCAGTACCATCAATACAATCTAAGTCACCGTCACACGCCCATTCTGATTCGATACATTGTCCTGATGCACACTGAAACTGAGTGTTTACATCACAAATTGTGCTCAAGGTAGCTACAAGCAACAAAAATATATTAAGTTGATTTTAGTCAGAAACTCGTTGAAGAAGCTTTCGTTCGTTTAGCCGATGGATGATATGATATGTTATGGGAAATGGTGTGATGTGATGTAAACAAGATCTCTGTCAATCTTTATAGATGTAAGATTATCTAAAGCTGATGAATTTTAAAACGAATTCTTTTCTTTCCTTATTGCTCATTGATATAAATTTATCAGTTCAAACAACACTCAAACACACTTTTAGTCAGGGGCGGATCAAGGTTGCGCGGGGCCCCTGGCAAACGCTGCACACCTTTGGCTGCTTGTCCCCCCCCCCCCCAGAGAAATTCCACATTTTCCATGAGATTGAAATCCAAAACTTCCTCTTCTACGCGTGTTACACAATTTGGCAGTTTCTTGACCTTATGGCGATTTATCTATCAATTAAAACACAAACTCCTAGCCTTTAATTGCTTGCCTAGTTGCCCTGTGGGCTACAAACATATAGAGACTAATAGAGTACATGCGGTATATCCTTGAAAAAAACTACCTTTTCGAAGCGCTGGGCCTCCAAAAGCGCGGGGCTCCTGGCGTCTGCCCATACTACCCCCCCCCCTTGATCCACCCCTGCTTTTAGTACATTTTGAACAAGAATATAGCGAATTCAATTTCCTTACCACATCCGATCTCGTCTGACATGTCCCGACAGTCTGGGTCCCTGTCACATCTGTATTTACTCAAAATACATTCACCATTGCCACATTTCCATTCTTCAGGAAGACACGCAGGTTGAGCTAATGTAAAATATAAACAACAAGAAGACTGGATCAGAAAATATTGCTCAGTGGAAGGTGTTACACTATACGCTCGGTATTTATAAATAAGCCGTGGTAGAGATGTCATGTTTTCGTCGAGTTTGATTAGTCGAATTTGGTAGAACAATCTTAATTTCTCGAAACTTTAGCTTGTATTGCATCTGAAGCAATAATTCAGTTTTAAAATGTAACTAAAAACTGAGTTAGACTGTGTTTAGACGTTAAATTCGTTAAAAGAAAGCCGTTTTATATATACCACGACGAATTTAAGTCGACGAAAATACAAGGTCTAAATCAAGCTTTGAATGCGCACAGAAGTGCGTTTGTTGTTCGCTGTTTATCCTTAATTTTGCTAACTTCGGTTTTTTAATTTTTTTGTTAACAAGTACATTATCAAGTACATTAACAGCACATTAACAAATGCACTGTGCAAATCACAAAATAAAATATTAAATAAAACAGCTATTTTTTCAATCTACAGGCTATAATCCATCTGCATGTTCTTCGTACTCCCAAGCACGGACCTAAACAGTTTGTAAACTGTCACTTTCCTCTGTGTCCCCTTAAGCGCTTCAGCTGAAACCGCAAAAAATCAGGTAAAATTTGAAAGGTAAATTATGGTTCACTTACTGCAGTTGACCTCATCGTTCCCGTTGGAGCAGTCTGCATCGTCGTCACATAGCCATTCGATAATAATACATTGAGCTGAATCACTTGAATCACAACGAAACTGGTTATCCTTGCAACGGACTATCAAATCTAAATTGAACAGAAGCATTGAGAATTTACGTTACCGTGAGTATGCTGAATTCAATTTCAATTAAACTCATAAAATGAAAATCAGTTTTTTATATGAATGTGTACAAAAGAAACTTTTGCTTGATACTCACCGCAAGAAGCCTCATCAGAAGAATCAGGACAATCAGATCCTCCATCACATACAAAACTTTCTCGAATACAATATCCGTTTGTACAACGATGTTCTCCCACAGTGCATTGGCGGTGACCTGTTGAACAAACATAATATGATTACAATGGGGTTTCACATGACGGGATTTGAATGATTACATTATTATTGAAACCCCATTTTATTGTGAAAAATGCCCAAGTCGAAAATATAACGAATGTGATCAAACAGCCAAATTATATTTATGGTGGCACATAAACGTTCTAATAAAGTAACAGTGTCACAAAGAAGCAAAAACTGATCAAAAGGAAGTCTACATGGCAGATCAAGCGCAAAGGCCTGATTGAGTTGTGGTAGGCAATAGTATTGGAGAATTAGCAGCATCAGATGAAGTAGCAACAGTAAGAACAGCAGCAAAACCAGGAACTACAGCAGCGGAAGAGCAAAAATAATAGCAGCAGAAGCAATAATAGTATCAGCAAGACAAGCAGGAGTAGCAGCAAGAAAAGGAACATCAACAGGAGGAAGTGCAGCTGTAGGAAGAGAAGAACGAACAGGAAAACCAAGAGGAAAAGAATCAGGAATTAAGAAAGCCAGGGGCAGAAGCAACAGGGGAAGTAGCGAAAGAAGTAGGCAGTAAGGGCAAGAACAACACGAGGAAGAGAAGCAAAAGCAGCGACAGGTGAAGCAATTGCAGGCAAGGACACAAGTCACACAACAGATGGAAAAACAGCAGGAGGAAGACCAGAAGAAGAAACACAAAAGAGAAGACTAGAGGGAGCATCAAAGGGAACAGAGGAAACGGAAACTGCAGAAAGAAAGTAAAAAAAGAAACAAGAGAGCGTGTAACCACATTATAAGAGAAGCAAAAGCACCAGAAAGAGCAACAGGAGCAGCAGCAGAAGGACTAGGCGGTGGAATAGGACGAGAGAAACGACGAAAAGGAGCAGCAAGTAGAGTAGGAAGAGCAGAAGCTGGAGAAGAGGAAGCAGCAGCAAGAGTACAAGCAGAAGTAGAAGAACAAAAAGTAGCAGAAGCAAAAGCAGCAGCAAAAGAAATTGCGGTAGCAGCAACAAGTGGAGTAGCATTGGAAAAAGCAGCAGAAGGAAGAGCAGCAGAAGTAGCAGTAGAATGAGAAGAAGAAGCAGCAATAGCAACCCAAAAAGAGTAGCAGCAGCAGGAAGGCAAAATGAAATAGAAGCAACAGCAAGAAAAAGCAGCCAAAAGAGCAGCAGCACTAGCATCAGTAGCCTACGCATAGACCCTACTGTTTCTCAGTAGGGTCTATGCAACTGCGAGCAAAAGCTTGCCCCTGCACGTCACATCCTTTTGCGCATATGCATAAATTATACTGTGTACAATATGCATTGAAAATTGGCGGAATCGCAAGGGCTGAGTGGTGATTGACGAAAAGAAGTTTCATGAATCTGCTATGAATATTAGAAATTTGGTATTCAAGGCGTTTTTAGGTTATCACTATATTTATATGCAGAGTAAAGGCAAATATTTTAGTATAGCACTCATACTGAACCACTATCCTCTGTATTGTTATTGTATTTTTCTGCCTGCTTCTTCGGCACAGTGGGCCTAAGCCCTTTCTCAAGTATAGCTACTTCTTGGACAGTTCTGACACTATTATCTAATTCCTGCAGTCTGTTTCATCTCCTTCCTTTTCTAATCTGCGATAGGCACGACTTGCACAAACATTTTAGCGTAAGCTGCAAGATGACTTTAAGTTCTTCTGGCTCTCTTCTGACATCGTCTTTTTTAAAAAATTAAAGTCATTTTTTGTTGCAAGTAGTTTGTAACACAGTATACAGATGTAATTCTCAAAAGGCAAGAGTCACAAGCTCATTTTATAAGTGTCTACGTAGAAACTCTATGCCCCATTGCACTCGATACAGCCATTTTGCTATGCATATTTTACATAGACGCATTATAATTTATGCATATGCGCCAAAGGATGCGACGTAGCGGGGACAAGCTTTTGCTTGCAGTTGCATAGACCCTACTGAGAGACAGTAGGGTCTATGCGTAGGCTATAGCATCAGCAGCAGGAGCAACATCAACAGAAGAAGCACGAGGAGCAGGAGGAGGATCAGCAACAGAAGAGAAGTATCAGTACCAGGAAGACCAAAAGAGAACATGTAACGTGCCGAGTGTAGAATACCCCTTCGCCAATCGTAGAATACGCCTTTATGGTAGTGAAATGTATATATTTTGTCACTGTAAGTTTATTTCTTACACCACAATCGTACACACGTTTTCTGCTTGTTTTCGTGCCCATTCAACATGTCTCGAGCCCTCGTTTCTCACGAACGATGTTCTTTTACTTTGTGTTATATTCACATGTAACAGCACTACACCGAGATACAACAACACACTTGGGCTATTTAACAATATATTTTGTAGTCTAACTCCGCATGAGCAACCTTCTTTAGCACATCCTATTACAATTATGCCTAACTTTAAGGGACACAGTCTGTTTCTAACAAGTCACAAACAAAGCAGAAGAAAGAGAAGCAAAAATTAAGGGAGAAGCAGCAAGAGGAGAAGAAATGAAAAGACAAGAAAAGGCCAAAGGGACGGAAATGGGAGGACCAGGAGAAGTAGCAAAAAGACGGACAAAAATAAAAAGACCAGAAAAAACAACACCAAGACGAGGAAAACCAGGAGAAGTAGCACCAAGAGAAGAAGAAGTAGCAGTGGAAGAAGTAGCAGCACAAAAAGCAGCAGCAAGAGAGGCACGAAAACGAGCACCACCATCAGCAAAAAAAGCGGCAGAAGGAGCAGCACAAACAGCAGTAGAAGGAGCAGAGGGGGAAGCAGAAAGAGCAACAACAGTAGGAGGAACAAAAACATTACATTGCAGCGATGTTTCGAATTATAGAAAGAAACGGTACATTGACATTTTGTAACGTGATGGGCACTTACGACAGTCGAGTTCATCACTTCTGTCTGCACAATCGTTATCACCATCACATTTCCACGTGGCAGATATGCATTGCTTTGATGAGTTGCATTGAAATTCATTGGAGGAACACGAAGGATAACTTTCTGCAATTGTTTTCAAGAATATTTTAATTCTATAGAAAGACATCACTGTACCCTATTGTATTTTAGAAATGATATCATGTGAAGTAGGACAAGGTGAAATGTAATTACACGGGTAAAAATTTAGTGGGGGAGATGGTCTGAATGTCTGTCGACCTGAAAACGGAAAAAAACAGGGTGTGTGGGCCTCAGTCGAGTGATAGTAAGGCATGGTGTTAAAATTTGGAAAACCTGCAGGTCTTGTAATAAATTTGCATCAAATTATGTCTTGTTCTTATTAATGAAAATGAAATGCCACCAAACTTGTTGCCTACACATTGAAAAATTGAGCACCATTATGTCTTACCACAATGGTCCTCATCGGAAGAGTCCAAGCAGTCTGCTTCATCATCACATTGCCATTTCGCTAAGATGCATTCACCATTCTTGCAAGTAAACTCGCTGTCAGTGCATGTCACATTCTCACCTAAAACAAACCCAGTTAAAAAAAACCTAGTCAGCCCGTTGCCCCGTATATGGTGCTCAAACTTGTCGCTTTAGTCGAAATTCATTTAGAAAGTAATCGTATTGAAACTCTAAGCCAAGCGCTGCCAAATGTTGAATGTCGTCAGCATAATATGCCGATTACATTCGCACAATGACTGCAATCATAGTTTTGATGCATACTTCTCTCTTCCTATTTATAGGGCTGAAGGGTCTCAGTTACCCTGACGTAAAAAAGACATTATTATCATGAAACATACAATATAATACAAATATATTACAAACTAATACAAATTGTATTAGTTTGTTGTGTAATGTAATATTATGTAATTCAGCAGATTTCGTAACGCTGTATCGGGTGCTGATTCTAATTTTCCAATGCA
>JAOBYK010294031.1:0-10733 GCA_025434845.1 Phenganax subtilis | reverse complement strand
AAGGGAAACGAAAGGAGAGCATGGTTGTTCATGTATGAGGGGACGAATCGAACGAAGTGGTTTCGAAGTTTCACACCCCCCCACAACCTGCTCAACTTGCGTTGTACAAAACAATGCTATCCTGATGGATTCCAAGTTCACCTGATTCATATTGCAATGCAAGTTATGATCTCTCGTGGATCATGGTGCTCGGCCGAATGAGTTTTATGCTGCAGCAACATTTTGAAGAGGTGGTTGCATTGAACAGTCAAGCAACTCCAAGAAAGCCTTAGTGCTATGTCCATTTATTTAGGTGGTGATCAACCTATTCAAAACAAACTGCATACGACTTCACTCCCTAGCGCCAAATGCACTGGCGGCATCCGGTCAAAAGAATGCCAGCGCCGTCCGACAGTCGGCACCTCGCGGATCCGTCCGGCCAAACATAATGCATCAGCTTCGGCTGCGCATTTTGGTTAAACATGAAGCGTTGAGCTGGATTGACCGGCACTCCAACTGCACAAGTCCCGCAAAACCCTACAGGCAAGTGAAGCTCATCATCACGACGGCGTTTCAAGATGCCGCATGACCTCTTGTGAAACACCCGACCCGACTTGCGTGTAAGACACAAGACTTCTCCGGGCTGAATCTCTCGGTTCGGATCACCTGCTTGGAGCACAAGTTCGGCAGGTGAGGTAGACGGATCACTAGCGGCTTCATCAGGACTTGGATCGTACCTCGGAGGAGGGTGATCCGGGCTGTGAGGACTTGGAGGTGACTCAGTCGGAGGTCTTGGGGAAGGCCAACCTGGTGGTGGGTAATCAGGCTGGTGTGGTTCGACGTCATCGGAGTGAATGACCATGGGGATCTTATCCCAGTCATCACTGTCAGCTGTGGACATCTCACCTGACTCGTTGGCCACACCACGGGTTGTAAACAAATCAGCCTTCTTGTCCTTGGAGGATCCGGCATGTGGGTATGAACTCGTAGCACTCGACTCGGCTTTGCCTTTGCTCTTGCCCTTGCAATTCATTTGCAAATTGCTTGCACTCCCGCTGCTTCCCGTCTCTTCGATCACAGCGCTCGAAGTCGTCTTAGAACCGACCTTGACAGTCACTTCTGTTGGACTGTCCGAATCGATCGTGATGACGACCTTTGAGCTCTTTGGCGCCATCGCTAAGATCCAAGGTGCAGCAAGAAAAGAGAGGTGGTCACTTAGTGAACCCTGTATTCAAGTCTTCAAGACATATGGAACTATGTTATCTATTGAATTTCTTGCATTGCCGGCGAAACATTTCATGCATCTGGGTCGAATCGTTTGAGTACGATGTAAGTTCAAAGACATGTCCCTCAAAGAAATCAATCCCAAACTTTAAACACTGTAACGAATTCTGTTTCATCCCATTCAAGTCGTGTTCACGCGGCCGCAATGGACGCCCGACTCCACTCCAAAAGCCAAGCAGCGAAATCCGAAGCTAGCTCTCTTGGATAGTGACCAAGGCGCTCAAGACTCTGGTGGTTTAGGCCCTGGTGGTCCTTGCATGAACACTTCCTTGGGATACACATCGAAACATTGCTAGCAACCCTGTACATGTGTTTGGCTCGAGTCGTGTGAGCGTCATCATACGCGCATCTCGGATACATGGATGTGTGCTTCAATCCCCAATAAACACAAAAATCAATCACTTCTTGAGTGCTCCAATACGTGCGTGACTTGGACAGTTCGAGACACTTCAGTGGGCACAGCTGCATGATTTCCTCACAACCGTTCATGAGGCTCAGAAACTCAGCAAATCGATCCTCTTGGATCTGTGCACGTCGAGGCATGGGAATCAGGTTGAGGACAGGACTTCCACCTGTACACGGCGGACTGCACCAAGTTGCAAAAAGAACTGCGGGGTGCTCATGCTGAATCGTGTGTACCCAGTCAATCAAACACGAGCGAACGGAGAGGAGATCAAATTCCTCTGTCACCGCCACAATTCCCAGCTGCTTAAAGTCCTGGTGGCCTTTCAACTGTGAAAATCCTGCCTTGGTCGTGGTGAAAAGCTCAATCACCACGTGCGTCACCCGATTCGATCGAATTTGAGCTCCGAGCAAACCCAAGTCACGTGCAAAAACTTGGAGCCTCTTCTCAACTGGCATCATTTTCGAAACCGCAAAAGTTGAGGAAGACACAACATCATCATGTTCTGGCTGTACGTCAGCCAACTCGTCAGGCACCTGTTCGATGCTGGGACGTTCGTCTGTCCCTTTCGAAGCTTGCTTCTTTGCTTTCTTCTGGATTTCTTTCTCAGTGGTATGTTGCCAAAACTCTGGCGCAACAACCTCGATGATACCCATTTGGGATCGGTGGAATTCAGTCAGATCTCTCCCCAAAATCTTTGTCAACAAATCTGCAACACAAAACTTTCCAGCAACCCAAACAAGGACCAAATGACCTGATTCAACAAGGGTTTGGATGAAGCATGTTGCAAGCGACATGTGCCTGACCCTTCGGGACAATCCTTGGTTCTTGAGTGCGGCCAGGCACGATTGAGAGTCTGAAAGCACGATGATTGGAAAACACTCTCGGTTCCCGTTGCTGCCAATCTGGTCGAAAGTGATGACTGTGATGTCACACTCATGGAACCGAGCCAACTCCTTTGGGTCTGCAAAACTCTCAAGGAATTCTACCAAATGCCGAAGTCCAATGCATTCCTGGGAGATCTGGCAAACAGCAATCACCTCTGATTCACACGACGACAATGTGATGCAATGTTGCATTCTGCTATATGCTTTGATGACACTTCCCTTCCAATAAATAACACCTCCACTAATGGACTTTCGGCGTTCAACATCGCTGCTACCCCACGAGGCATCCGACACTCCGACAATCCCGTCATGTTCAGGGATGTTTGTACAGTCCGCTGGAAACTTCTGATACAAATGTGCAACACTGCGGACGAAACGGAGGTACTTTCGAAGCATATTCTCATGGATGTTCGTGGGTGCTGATTGGCCAGTGGCCAATAGAGAGATGAACCTAGCATGGTCTGGTCGTGTCTGGCTCCACCATGCGAGTTTCCCTACAATCCTTTTGTACCTGGCTGATGCCTCATCTGACAGGGCAATCATGGTGCCGGGGTCTCTAAAGCCCTTTTCCAACATTGCTAACAGATCAGGGGGCACCGGTGATGCTTTCAGGTCCATACAAAAGGGATCTTCTGTGAACAACTCTTCCAAATAGCTTGGGGGAACTCTCACATACAACGACTCTGAATACTGTGGACGGATCACCTCCCTTCCCAAGAACAAAATCTTGCCACCTGGGCCATTGGAATTGCTAATCTCTCCCGTGGTCTTGACTTTGAGGCTTACCTCAAGAGCGGATCGAACATCTTTGATTCCGGCCCGAGACGTCGAAGCGACCAACAAATCATCAACATAGACAAGGACAATGGATGGAGCATTCGAAGGTTGTGCTGTCCCTGCAAGGATTGTTGGTTCACTTGGGCAATTCCAAAGTCCAGCGTTGTCCTTTAGGATCCTGGTGCAGGTATTCAACCAGGCCTTCGATGCGACCCTAAGGCCGTTCATCGCCCTGTAAAGGTCTACACATACAGGACTGTATCCATCGGACTTGAATGAGACATCGGCTGGCATCCTTACGATCGATCTGATTCCTGCTGGCAATTCTGAATGGAGGAAAGCAGTGGAAACATCCAGACCTGCAAGCCAGAGATTGAAGTGGTGACAGGCAGCTAAGAAGGATCGCAAGGATTCCACACTTGGTGTTGAACTTGAGATGCCAAGGTGTTGTGCCGACAGAGATCCGGTGGCTACATCCTGTACCACGCACCTTGCCCGACATTGGTTGTCGAGGCCGTCGATAGTTTTGCTTGTAAGCACCCATCGGGATCCGATGATCCTCAGGCCGAGTTCTTTGGCCAATGCTTTGGCATCTTCTTCACGGATTGGCTCGCCCACTTCGAGCTTGTTCATGGCATTCAGTTCTGTGAGGCGTCCTGCCTTGACTGATTCTGGTGTGAACCTCGTATGGCCATCTTCTGAAATGCCTAGTTCGGGCTCAATGAGATAAACCTTGTGGCCGCAAAAGTCGAATGGCTCACTGCGAAGAGGCTCTTCGTATTTTGATGGGACATATATGGGACAGTATATTCCGTGACTCCCTATGTCATGGACAAGCTCTTCGGGCCGAGGTGTAAGGCGTGTCAGAAAGGCTGACACGTCCATTGGCATCTTCAAAGGGTCCGATGAACTCTCGTGCAACACATCATCATTTACATCCATGTCATCAGGTGCAAGTGATGGCTCATAGCTATGGTCAATCTCCATTGGTTCAAAATCATTTGGCCCCTTTGGGACAGCATCAGACTGCGACCTCTCAGCGGACTCAGGAGTGGGTCCCCGATCACCTGGAACGACAGGAGGAAGCTTCTGATGATATCGAATCCGTCCGGTGGGATGCGACTCGTCCGGATGGGGCAACTCAGATTGACCTGGTGGTGAGACACCTTGTTGATGTGCACTGGACTCTGCACGGACACTTTCGGGTTCGTTCATCTTCTTTCGTTCGGACTCAACCCAATCTCGATACCTCCTACAACAACTTGCAGAGTGTTTTCGTCCATGGCGACTACTCGAATTGCATGCTGTGCAATTTTCACTAGGCCCATGTTCCCTAATCCAAGCTCTTGGGGGTCCGGTCGTCGGCAACCCTTCTTTCAGATCGACCTGGTCATGCTGTGTTCGAAGATCTGACGCAGCCGGGCCATTGATTTGATGTTCATCTCGGGCAACTTCCTTGATCAATGCAGGAGCGAGCGACGAATCCCAAACAACATGTGACAACGGTTTGATCTCTGCTTGAAACGTGTGAACCGTCGACCCGATTCGCGTAGACACCATGTGCGCTAAACTGTTTGGACGGATATATAGATATGCTGCTGGAACAAAACGTGTTGCTTCTGGTACTGCAGCAGCCAACGAATCGGGTACACGGGCGTGAACGACACTTCCAAAGAGTGAACATGCCGGACTAGGCCGGTCCTTCTGAAGCACCAACTCAATGGGTGTTCTTCGTGAATTTAGCCCTTCAAACTGACCTGCTGTGCTCCCGAGACCGAAATGGTTGTGGGTTTGTGCAATATATTGCATGACGCAGTGATAGCACTCAGAGTTGCAGGTGAGGTCATACCCATGTGCACGCATGTCACTACGGATACATGCCGTCATTTCTTTGAAACGTCTAACTGTCCTCTCTGCCAAGCCAACTGATTCATGTGCCTGAGGCGCTGCCGCTTTGATGTGCAATGACAATCCGGTTCTTCGAAAAATGGCTCCTAGGGCAGGTTCGCTGTCGACCAAAACTTCAACTGTCATGGAACTTGTCTCATCGACTCCGAGCTGACGGAAAAACTGTTTGATGTCGGAAATGGTTCGATCGGGATTGGAGTCGATGCTTGCAATACCTAGAAGACCTGTTCCGGAGTCACTCATGACCAAAATCTTATGGGAATCCATGAACATGTGATCAGCTTGAACAAGAAGCATCTTATGGTCTTTGGGGGATCGTCCATGGTCCGTGACTCTAGGATGTCGAATGACAGACCGACTTCGCTGACAGTGCGTACACCTGCTGTCAAAGGGCAAATGGCCCCTTCTCCTGTGGAGGCTCAACTCGACTTCTGCTTTACGATTCAGTTGCTTGTAGCTCGACGGTGCTTGCTCAGGCTCTGAGTCTGGATGCACCGGTCGTGGATGCTCTTGATCTGCTTCGAACTCACCTGAATCCGGAAGGGGTACATCAACAGGCATGGGATCATGTGCTGCCATCGCATGGCTTGCTTTCGTGACTGACTTCGGAAGTGGATTGGGCTCATACAAACAAATCTCTGGGTTCTCTGAAAATTGCAAAACTTTGACATGACCTGATTGATGACCTTTGGTGGATTCCATGCGAAACGATGTGTCCGACGATGGTGTGTACCGAGCTTTTCCCAACGGGCTCCGAGAACCCTGGTTCGAAGGACTCGAATCTGACCAAGCTTCAAGAATTTGAGCTTCCATATCGATGTCTTCCTTCGCCGCTCGGCCGCGACGCTGATGAGCTCGAACCCAAGGAACGTTGGCCCAGATCGAGCACTGCATCCTCCGGATGTCGGAAACACGGATGAAACAATCTTCCGGGCCGAATTCAAATGTGGCACCCATTCTCGTGAGACTGTGAACGCTCAACAAATTGTGCTCTACTGGTCCGATGACAGCCCTGACTTCATATCGAACAAGTTTGGACTTCTCATGATCGTCATACTCTATACATGTGGGGAAAAAAACTTCCAACATGCATTCGCGTCCAATTGCAACTTGTTCACCAGAAGCTGTTCTAAATTGAATGGGGCTCTGCAATTCGCGCTCACGAATGACTTTGTACGCTTTCAATGCATGTGCTGACACGACAGTGCGACTAGCACCTGAGTCTACAAGCCAAAGAAAGGGGTCGTGATCTTCAGTGGATTGGCAAATGAAGAACGGGCTCACGGAACGAACGATAGGATCGGAAGCGAACATCGACAAACGGCCACCTTCCTCGATATCTGGTTCGGACCAGATCTCACTTCCTGCCTCGGACTCTGGTTGCTGAGAGAATTCTGTGGCACGCTTACCCTTTGTCTTCCCTTTGGATCCTTTCTCCCCTTTCTTCCCTTTATCCTTTCCTTTACCTCCCTTGGGGTCTCCCTTTGAACTCTTGTCGAAGCTTCCTTTGCCCTTTTGCTTCTTAGGACAGTCAGTGGCAAGATGGCCACGTTCATTACAATGGAAGCATGTGCGTGTCTCGGATCCTACTCCTTTTCCTTTGGCATATCCTGAGTGATCCTTCCCTCCTTTTGGCTGTGGTCCTCCTTTGCCTTTCTTCCCTTTGTCCTTCCCTTTTCCTCCCTTTGGATCCTGGCCTGAGAGCGATGCGATCGGCTTGCCATTAAGATCTGACCAGATGCGCTGCTGTGCTTCATACCGAAGGGCGCAATCAACATAAGTCTGGAAGGACTCATCGGGTGAGTTGAGAACAATCCATTGACGACACGGTTGCGGCAAGGCCCTAAGAAGGATCAGTACTTTGTCGGCTTCGACGAACTCTAAGCCTTTGACATTTACGGATGGATCTACCAGTTGTGCAACTCTTTCATACTGGAACAGTTCTGATTGGATCTTTCTGACAACTTCGGGAATTGTGGGCGCTGAGATTGTGCTGTTTGCCAGTTGTGTCCTAAAAAACAGTAGTTCCGTTCTTGTTTTGACGGAAAATTCTCTGGCAATGAGACGAAGGCATTCAAACCCGCAGCACCTATTATACCCCTTTGACTCCTCATAGTTCCTAATCACTAGATTTGCACGTGCATGATTGCTGAAACACAGTTTCAAGATACTTAGTAACCTGATTGATCGTGTGATTTGGCTTGGTTGAAGCCGGTGCCAACCGAGAGGCTCGACCTCCTTGATGCACATTAAGATCTCGGCGGGATAGGCATTGCTGCCTAGGCCAGTCCAACTGGCCAGAGTCGTCAACCAGTTCAAGAAACCTGTGATCTCTCCAGCTCGGGTTTTCCATTCGTCCACTGATGGGGTCGGAACATTTGGCATCCATTTCTCACTCCTCTTAAAGGGATTGTCCTCTACTTGGTCATGATGGGAACCCTGAGGTGTGTCAATCTGAATAGGAGGTTGTCCCACAGTGGATGGAGCAATCGAAATCCCCGGTGGTGGGGGAACATTGATGGCTGGACCTGTCTGTGCTGGAGCGAATGGATGCGCAATCCTGTCTGGCGCCGCCGGCATGCTTGTCGGAAATGGGTGAGTACTTACGCCGGCAGCCTGAGATGGGAACTGAAAGTTCCTCCACGGGTCATTGGATTGCAATGGATCAACTGTCTGATTCGGAGTACCTACTTCGGGATGGTTGGTCATGTGCGGTGCTGTGCTACCGAATGGGGCTTGGTTCATAGGAGTGGTGTTTGGCACTAACTCCGGATTAGTCGGTGGCATCTGAGGCGGTGGACTAGTCGGCATTGGTGGGATCGGCAACTGTTGGGGCTGGGCAGCCCCAGTCGGAAGACCTGCATTCGGGAGACCGGCGGAGGACGATGCAGCGGACGATTGGCTCTGGAACTGCATGATTTGCTGCAAAGTCGGTCCTAAAGACAAAAGAACATCTGACAAACGATTAACCTGCGATTCAAGTCTCTCGACACGATCAGGGTTGATTCCCTGTGGCTGCTCAGACCCACGGTCACGCTCACGCGTGGTGGATCGTCCTCGATGTTCTCGAGAACGCTCTCGTGGCACGCCCCTTCCATCTCCAGATTCGGCCATGGCTTAGGTTTCCTAAGGAAGAAGTCAGACCTATCTAGAAAAAGAAGTGTGTTCTAATCTGCCCTGGATGCCCCGCAGGGCTCCGCTACCATATGAAGTTTCACTTCAGGGATTTAACAGTGGTCAACCAAAATGAAAACACCTGTCAACCCTCCGTGGAACCCGCCACTGCGACTAGTGGCCACGAGCGCCCGACGCCCCGCACGCGCCGCAGTCACGCCTTTTGACGTGACCTTGAGCCACGATCAACGTGGCAAGTCCTTGGTACATCCTCGAATTGTGCGTGTCATCGCACTTCCGATTTGTGCGTGTCACACACTGCCGATTTAGTACCTTCTCGATTTGTGCGTGTCAACGCACAAGGCAAAACTCGCTCAAGTGAACTAGCTTACCAACAGGCTCAAAAGGGAAACGAAAGGAGAGCATGGTTGTTCATGTATGAGGGGACGAATCGAACGAAGTGGTTTCGAAGTTTCACACCACCACCACCACCACCACCACCGCACCTCCCATCAAACAAAGTCAATGGGGCCAACTGGATCAACTGGGTTCAACCGAGTCAACTGGGTTCAACCGGGAAATTTTGTTCAAGTGGGTGAACCGGGTCAAAGGGGACGGCACATTTACCGGCCCCCTACGCCGGCGCACTCGTTTTGGCAGTTCAGTGGTGATCATATCAAAGGGTTTTGTTTGAAGCAGGATACGTCAATGCCTTTGAGTTTGATCCCTTTGAGTGGTTCTCCTGTTGGCTACAATGGGATGGAGGGATACTGCGACAGCCTTTCGACTGGAAGACCAAGTGCTGTAAGTGAGAATGGCTGGTACGCGCAACAACCCCTTCTGTTCACTCTCCAGACAAGCTGAGAAAACTACAGCACGTAGAGCTTTCTTTGCGTTACTGATGTTGCTGGGACCGAACGCCTAGATCTGGCAAGATTAGCAACCAAAAGTGCTGACAGGAGTGCCAGGTTTGGGTTTTTCATCTGATCATCTGAATGACACCCTGATCATGATTCATTTGTTTCCAAAGTTGTGTCGAAGAGAGTCAGAAGCTGTAAACGGAATGACGAACGAGATGGACGCTGCCAGTCGGCTCTTTGGAGTGAAGCACTTTGCTGGGCAGGTTTTCTATGAGGCGCTGGAAAATGCATTGAGGTTTGGAAGTAGGCCCTAGGCACTTTCCAAAGGAATTTTCAGTAGGTTGTAAGAATCAATTCACACGAGCCATACCATACTCAAATCCACGCATGGCCACTGGTTTTATGCTCCTTTCTTGAATTGGAACTTTCCTGGTCTATCAAAGATCCAGAACGGAGTGACACAGGGTGTTGGACTTTGCGCTGACTGATGTTCAATGTTTCTGTTCTATTCGACTCAGATTGGTGAAGCAAAATGGATTGACCCATGGCCGCACGTATCCTTTCGACTTGCGTGCGGTGGGCTCGAGGCATCAGACTTTGTGCGGAAGAACGCCAGCGCACACCGCCCAGACATCTCAGCCTTCTTGAGGCAGTCGGAGGGAGTTAGGCAACGTTTAGGCATATGGCATATAGCACCTTCACTCATGCATCCTTGATGCATATTTGTATCCATTTGTATCCGAAGTGGCCGATACGCAGGTAGTTTCACCTGTACGTTTGAAGTGAATCATTGTTGGTTCCTTTCGTCCTTGTCATGCTTTGCTGCAGGGCGCATGGTGGCACTTTTGTTCGTGAGGCCAAAGACCAGCAGTTGATACAACATGTTTTTTTTTTTCGTTGAGCATTGAGCAAGATAGGAATACCATGTAATGATGGGTCTACAACTACAACATGTGCCTTGTGCCTGTGGAGATGCTTGGATCAATTGTTTTATATAGACGTTTAGAGTTTATTCTTGACTTCACATAGCATTCTGTTTGTTTCCATTCAATTTCTGCCTTGATGAACATGATATTTGTGAGTCGTTAAACGGCCGGCTCGTCAGATGATCAGCGCCGACAAAGATGCTGCCCTTCCAAGGCATTGCATCGGCCCCGTAGTAGTAGCCGAGTTGGAATGTGAATTTCTGCTCCATGTGGATTCAAGTGATGGTGGTTGTTTGGACAGATAGCACAGAAATGCACCGAAACTGTTCCAGAGTCCAGAGCTAAAAATAGTGGAACAACAAGCTGTCAACCTATTTGGAGATCATCACTAAATGCGCAGCGTCTTTTCTCGAACATGGTACACTCAACAAGTCCACTCGCAATTTTTCTGCCAGGCGAGGCAGAAAGCTCTTCGGCCGGACTCTGATCAATATTTTCCAACAGGCGAGGACGGTGGGCACACTCAGACGGATCTCTTGACTCTTTTTCCAAACACGAGTTTCTGCCAGTTCTGGTTCTGATTCTTTGCCATTCT
>JAOBYK010293920.1:0-19799 GCA_025434845.1 Phenganax subtilis | reverse complement strand
ATAAAACGGTAAAAATAATAAGTGGTTTTCTTAGTCATAAAGTGCTTGACAAAAAGGAGCAAATGGTATTTTATTTTATTTAAAAAGACTATATACACATGAAAAATTACAAATTTGTTTCGAAAGTACTCTTACGAGTGCTCTCTCTTCAGGTCTAAGACTTTCCAGCTAATCATGATCTTATTTATGGTCGTTCACTATATGTTCTTTAACAAAAGCTTTCCTCCGTGGCGGCATTTATTTGTAAGTTCATTCCTACTATTCAATGAACACATTTCCGGCTTACAAATTATAAAAAAATTTTCCGTTAGGCATAAGTTACATCGTTTATTTACGTTTGAGTACGGCTGGGCTCTAGCTATAATTTTCCATGTTATATTATGATGTATGCCTTTGTCTTTCAATGCCCACATATGCTTGCTCAGGTGTGTCGAATTCATTTTGCTTCTGTCTCTAAACAACGCTAAGTGGTTGCTATACCAAATAAAAAAAGATATCCTATGTTTTTTAAAATTATTCTCAAAGTGGAAATGTAATCAAGCACGTCGGTTAACATTTTAATTTTTTTTTTATGGATGCTAATATTTTTTATGAGCTAATTAGTAAAAAGTCTAATTGAGATCAAGTCAACTCTTGTGTAAGAATGTTTTTAAAAATAAGAAGAGAAAGTCTGAGACATTTGTGAAGATCTTGAATGGGTTTATTTTCTGTATTTTCACCTAAAACTTTCACGGTTTCTAGTAGTTTTCTTCTTAAACTTTTTACTAAAAGTTCTATTTTTTCAGAATCATGTTTAAAAGAGTTAATTTTATCATTAATATTTGTTTCCCCCAAGTTCCAAAGGATATCGTATTGTTCCTCTACAAGTTTTTCAAAGACTAATATAATATTTTCTCGACTGGAAAGATCAAACTTAATATTTTCCATTCTATTTTAAGAAAAAGAAGGAAAACACCAATAACACCACAATTTTTATAATTTTTAAAGAAAAATCAGGTGTTTCTTCAAAAGGCATTTTTTCTTTTTCACCTGGTTTAAATATAAGAAAAAATCTTATCCAAGTCCAAATTCTATTTAAAAAGACCCAAGTGTTTTTATAAAATAATGTTAAAATGTCTCAAATGATAATTTTAAGCAAATTAAACATCTTCACGATGGATTTTGGGGTGGTATCATCGTCTTTTTTTCCCTTTTCAAGATTCTTCAGCAAGTCTTTAATCTTATAAGGAGAAATCATCAAATAGTTCATAAACCCCATAAAAGATTTAAGAATAATAGAAGAGACTCGATGAAAAAGTTCAACACAAAAGGTAGTGTATTTATAAAATCCCGAGTGTTATTCCAAAGATAAGAAAAAAGGCTTAAAATGTTATTCCAAAGATAAGAAAAAAGGCTTAAAATGTTATTGCAAAGATAAGAAAAAAGAACTTAAAAAGGTTTAATTTTATTATAAAGTATTTCTAAAAGCTCCTCAAATAAAAAAATAATTAAAAGCTAAAATATCTTCATTATCGGGATCTCGATCGGATTTATCAAAACTATTAAAAAAATCTAAAAGGGGTTGTAACAATTTACCTAAAAAGTCTATAAACTCGCTTATGCTTGTGCTCATTATGCTTGCTATTTTTTCCAAAGGCTCAAAAATCCATTCACCAATTTTAAAAATGAACCACATGAGCCAAGACTCCTTTACCCACACAGAGTCTGGTACTTCTTCAACCCAACTTGGTAATAATTTATCTCCATATGGAAGCCATCTTATTTTTTCTTCTTTTCTTGGACTCGCTTTGCTTGTTGTTTCAGGTTCAGGCGGTGATCCAGAAAACAATTTGTAGAGGAGGTATCTTATTTTCTATAAAAGATAGGATAAGATCCCAGCAAGAGTGGCTAAAATTACACTTAAGTTGGTAAAAATTATTTTACGAACCTCACTTTCTGATCTATAAATCTGGTTCATTTATTTAAACGTTCTTTCTTGGATTATAGTGGATTAAAATCAATCCCATTAAGATATAAAAAATTCCTAATAATTTTAAATTATGTGTGAAGTTTTTACTCATTTATTTAAAAGGTGTTGGGTTTTTTATATTTTTTCTTTTGGTATAAACCAAGATCACAATAACTATTCCAAATAATTTTAACAGGTTTTCATTTATTATATTAACCCCAGATTCCATCACCCCCAAACCTCAAACCAAGGCTCTAGTAATACTGTTATACTCCCTGTAGCATCTTCTGTTTGAGCCAAGATTTTTTTCATATTTTGAAGAGTTTTTTGTGCATCCTTTATCGTGTTTTTACTCCTTCTTACAATGGTGACGATCATACTTGTTAAGCCAGCAAGAACTCCAGTCAAACCCACGCCAATTTTAAAATTATTGCTCAGAATCCATCTTTTAATCTTTGTAGTCTGGTTAATTCATCTCAATCAATATATTTTTCTAAAGCATCTCTTACCTGGATTAGCTTTAACTTGGCATTATTTTGAAATCTCAAGTTTTCCTTGGACAATTCTATAGTTTTTAGGACGGTTTCTATAAATTCTCTACGTTTGGGGTCAATCTCATTTAAGAGTTTTCTATGCCAGTGGCTAGTGTCTTTTCCAAGTTGATCTAATTTTTCTTCGATAGTGTTTCCTTCGGGTTCTAGGATCTGATTAATTTCTAGAGTTTCTTCAGAAGAAAAAACACATTTGTATTCAGGGTCTAGGAAAAGATCTACTATAATTTTTTGATTCTCCCTCCCAATCTCTCGGGAGAATTTTTCTTTCACCTCATTATTAAAAGATCTTCCTCGGCAGCTTCTTCTATCATGGTCTCGAAGTTATCTTCCCTCGTGAGAGGTTCTAGTTTTATTATTTCCTGTATTCTCCTTTGGCCGTGTGTTTATACTCCCTTCTGGGATGTTCGGATAAAAGATTAAATTTGTCCACAAACTTTTTTAGACCTGGATCTTGATCATAATCAAAAACACCAGAAGGTCTTTTTTCTAGAATTGGTTGATTTTTAAAACTAGCTCCAATTAAGCTTCCATTTTCATCTGTTAAAAGTCTAAATTTATCCAAGAGTTTTTGGGAATATTCCGCATCATTTTCATCCACGTCTAGACCCATTAAGTTCTTTAAAAAGACTTTTTTATAGAGCATTTCTTTTTCTTCCTTGTTATCTCCTAAAAGTTCTCTTGGATTTATTCTTAAATTAACTGGGCTTTGTGCTTGTGCATCCTCCCAGGTGTAATCCTCCTCAAGTTAAAATGTGGGATTATTTATCTCAGGTCCAGGAAGGTCTTCGAAAACGTCATTTTGTTTTAGATCATTATCCCAAATGTTTTCTTCAAAAACGTTCTCTTCATTTTTATATTCTGTGGGATTGTCAAATTCAAGTTTTGGTTTTTCATCATACATTCTAAAAGGATCCGTTTCCATTTTATTTAAAAAGTTCTTATTTTTCTTTTTTCACCTGAGACAATTCTTGTTTATAAAATCTTACAAGAATAGTCCTCCTCTCATTTTCTGGATCTACGAGTTCATACATGATGGGGTCACCAAAATAAATCTTGCTAATTTCGTAAATCTCGTCACCAAAACTTTTTGTAAAACCTTTCTTAGAAGCACTTTCTTTTTTTTTCCATAGTATTGGACTCTAACAAGATCACCAATACAATATTCAGGTTTTAAATCATTTCTACTTAGCAGGTTACCCCCAAAAACAACCAACCAAACGTCACCTGCGTTTGACTCATTCACCTCGGAAGGTTTCATTTTTATAGTACTATGGTAAGTGTTATTATAATTTTCCACCAACTCCCCAAAACTTCTAACCAATAACTTGTTTTATTTTTATAACACCACTTCCACATGTGGGATTTTAAGGTTCTATTAAATCTTTCTACAATGGCTGCTTTTCTTCCTCTTCTTTCGTAATCTAATTTTGGTTTAAAAACCTTTTTGGGGTATTTTTCCTTAAACATTTTTGGGGGAAAATATTTTTTACATCCTTCTTTCCGGTATTGCTCTGTGCTAAATCAATCAATGTCTTTCTTGTAGAAGCTTATACACCTCCTTATTATGAAATTCGTTTGCATCGTCGAATTGTATTACTTTTGGGTATTTTTAAATCGATCGTGGAATTTGTCTAAAATTATTTCCCAGCCCTTTGAGACAATCTTTCCTCCTTTTTTCATAATAGGAATAGCAAATGCAAATCTAGATAAGACCTCTACCCCAGTGATAAACCATCCAAAATTTTTGTTTCTATTTCCTCCAAACGACTTCTCATGTCTACGAGATCTATTTGTAATTGCTGGGCTAAATTCTTCACATAAGTTTTGGAGAACTTAAACCTTTTCATGGCATATTTATATTTTGTAAATGTGTCCTGTGTTTTTAACCACTCTAATAAATTTAAGAGAAACCTTCAGCACATCTTGTTCTTTAATTTTTTTGTATAATGCCTCTGCAGACCTAAAACCTCTTTTAGGATCGTAGTAAAGCTCTCTTAAAAGCATTTCTTTTTTCTCGTTTTCGTGCTTGCTTTGCTCGTTTTCCATTTTATTTAAAGCGAAATCCTTTTAAATAAATGAGCAGATACACGTTGTGCTTGGAGAAACCAAAACAAAATATTTTCCTAAAAACCCCTTTAAAAACTAATTCTGATTCTTTCTTACTCGTAAAAAGTGTTACCTACTATTGGCGTTATAAGAATATAATAAAGAACTATAATGATAAGATTATAAATTTTTTGATAAACCTAAGCGTACAAAATGAAATCCCACTTGATCGAGGTTTTTATAACTTTTCCCAGTTCAAGACGAAGCTTTTAGAACATAAACTAGAACTAGTGAGGGTTCCTCACTCTAACAAGTGTAAAATAACGAATAAGAATTCTTTTGATGTGAATCTGAAAAATTTGGGACCCTACTAGGATTTAACAAGGATACCCAGATTGATTCTAATCAAGAAAAAAACATCCCCCAATGTTGTCAATATTCTGGATGATTTGAGATTTATAAACATTTCCTGTAATCTCGTGGATGAATATAAAATTTTTATGCGAGCGAAGGAACTGAAGCGAGCCCCAGTAATAGTATAGCTTCTCTTCCCATAAGTAGTGAAGTAAGCCTTAACCAAGGTGTGGAAAAACATTTAAGCCTGAACTCAAAAACATTTTTGAAAAATGGTTTGTGGAATCAATTAATTTTTAGGATAGGTTCTAATAAAAACAAGCGAAACGAGAATGAGATTAAGGGAATGGCCAGCGTAGTAATAGAATTCTATATCTCAGAAAAATAGACATTTTTAAGAAAAATTTATTAAATAAATCGAACAATACTACCATTGCAAATATGATAAAAAATATGGCAAAGATCATGGGGATAACCTAATCAATAGTTTCTCAAAAGAAACCTCTAAAAAAGACTTTTTACAAAAATACCCAAAAGCAAATTTGTCTTTTTTTTTATTTTGATTATCAAATAAACAAAATTAGAGGAGAACCCCGTTTATACAGAGCTAAAAACAAAAACAATTAAAATTAACCCCCATTACTTACTACAACACGCATCACGGTTATCGTTATGCCTTGGGAACCTATGCCTTTAAACACAACTCATCCTGGCAAAAAGCTGTAGGAATTTCTGTTGAAGAAATACAAAATAAAATAGGTAAAGAATGTACCCCCAAGATTTGGAACTACTACGGCACCGTGGAAAAGTTGAGGGTATTAGAAAACCCAGCTTTTGATCTCAACAAAATAAACTTTTACATGAATGAAAATGACTATTTTTCAAGTAGACTTGAAAAACTCGATACAAAATATGATCACAAAAAAGAACTAGATATGTTTGGGGACATTAGAACGAAATTTGATGAGGGTTATCTCAAACAACCTTATTTTACGAGTTTAGTAGCTGCCTATGTAATTTATTATTTAGAAGGAATGAGTTTAGAACATGCAACCGTAGAGAGCTTGAGCCCGGCCATTATAAATTCTATTGCAAAATACTACTTTTACTATCATATGAAGTGACTTTTAACTCATCCTGAAAAACTAAAGGCTTATGTGAATAAAAAAACTTTAAATCTTATCAAGAAAAACATCCCCATAAGAAAAATAATAAGACATAAAAACCTGATAAACATGCAACACTAGCCAAATATATAGGCAGAGGTATGCGTGGCAATGCTAAATTGGCACCTAGATTTGATCCTCACAAAAGATATAATATAAAAGAACTAGAATACGATTGGACTTACAAAACCGTGAATAAGTCCAATGATGACTGGAAATCTTTTATAAAAAAAGATTCCGATGGTTTAACGAAGATTGGTCAAAAATTACTCCAAGAAGCTTTAGAATCTTACGTCTGTTGTGTTTTAGGGGCTCAAGCCAAAACAAGATGGAGTATCGTAAATCAAGGAGCTAAGAGTTTACAAACTCAGGATGTTTTAAAAAAATTAGTACAAGATAACATTCTTCAAGATGACTCCACTGTGTTAACCTACAACATGAGAACGGCTATAAAAAACACAAACGTCGTGTTGGATATTGTGATTGGACCTGGAATTATTTTAATTCCCTCTGATATGATTATCGTTAAGGATCCTATTCCAGGTTTTAATAACATTCTCACCATAGCAAAAAGTAACATGAAATTTGGAAAGAACCCGAATCTTAACAAAGTGAAAGAAAAAGTGAGCATAGCGAAACCGAAAAAAGAAACTTCTTTGGTGAAATATAAAGTTCCTTCCACTACAAAACATGAAAAAGAAACTTCCCTAGTAGGGATTTCACCATGTAAAAAAGCCCCCACTGATCTTATTCAATATAAAGACACTTCTCCAAATTATTTCTATGGGCTATTGGGTTTATTTTTTGGATTATTTTTCCTTTAAAAAAAAAAACTCCCCCCTAAATAAATGGGGTCTTGTATTCAAAAACAAATCACAGAAAAATGGGTAGAAAACCCAGAAAACCTGGAGAAATTATTAAAGAAGTAACGACTTCTACTTCTTGTAAGTGTTTTGGTAACATGGGAAGAAATGGCCAAAGAATTAAAATGGGCATGGAGACCTTGCTCAAAAAAAAAACAAAAAGTGATGTTAAAAAACAAAAATCAAAAAATAAGTAAATCCCTTAATAAAATGGCATTACTTTATGGTTACGAAGAAGAATCTAATAATAATACAAAAAAAATTAGAAGATGACCTTGAGGAATCTCAGTCGAAAATAAGTACAAATACTAACAACATCACAAGTAATACTACAAAAATAAATAATAATAAATTTCAACTGGAAATAGATAATGCAAATATAAAAACAAATACCTCAAAAATAAATACAAATACCACGAATATTGTGGGTAATACTAATTCTATTTCAAACATTGTGTTAATTGTTAGTACAAACACGAATAATATTACGAAAATAAACAAGATATCGCTAAGAATAAGCAAGAAATCACTTAAGATAAAATTACAAATCGGAAATTATTCATAAGTAATAAGCAAAAATTAGATCAATTGAGCGTTAAGAAAAATTACTTGATTAACTTTGCTGGATTAAACACGAAACGACCTGGAGCATACTTTTCTCCATTCTCGTTAAGAACTGGTCATCCCACCTCTTCTAGTTTTTTATATCAAAAAGATTCTACAGACACCACAAAAATTATTTTGGAATACCACGCTTTTGATAAAGACGCCGTCATTACATCTCTAAATTTTTTTATGCGTTGGACATTCATTTTGCAGATGGGTCTGATGCCATTACACACGATGTAAGGGAAATTGACTTAAGTAGCTTAATTAAAATAGACTTGGATAAACTTCAAGTTTTCTTATTAAATGAGGAGATTGTTATTAAAAATTACGAACCACAAGTAGATCAAATTCTGTTTATGTTCTTGAAATTTAAAAAAGACTTAAATCATAACTTGAAGAACGAAAGCCTTGTTGGGGCCGTGTTGAAAAATTAAGCTTGAAGAAAAATTCTCCTTAAATAAATGAATTTGGAAGATGTCTCTGAAGAGTTGAAAAAAATATAAAAAAATAAAAGAATGAGTCAAGAATCTGTTCCAGCAAATGTTTTAGAGAGTGCCCCAGAAAAAGTTCCAGAAGCTGTTCCAGAAAATGTTTTAGAAGCTGCCCCAGAGAATGTTTTAGGCCCTGTTCCTTCTTTAAATAAAATAATGAGCAAGGCGACTAAAAAACAAGAAACTATTAAAAAGAAATTATCTGAAATTTCTGAAAAAACGAAAGCTGCTAAAAAAAGGTTTCTTCAAGATCAAGAAAATGAGCCTGAATCTAACTTTCCTCAAAAAAAAGATCCTCCTCTTGATGGGTGTTTTTGTTGTGATATTCTTTCTATTACCTTTGTATAAAAAACTTGATAAAAACAATCTTCCTGAAAAAAGTAACGACGTTGAGGAAGAAGAAAAACCTGAGGAGAAAAAAGCAGAGAGCAAAGCTCCTGCTTCGCATTTAGATAATTTGGATTAGCTCAAACGAATAGTGAGACTAAAAACAAAATGTATAATTATCAATAATTACTCATTTTTTATTATACTACTAATAAATGAATAACAAAGCTGTAAGAAAAATAATTGTAAATCATCTGGTGGAGTCTATAGTAAGTTCAGGAGTAGCTGCTGGCCTAAGTATAGGAATTAATAAGCTCACGGGGGAGACTCTACTTTCCATCAAGAATCTTAAAGATCTTTTAAAACTAATCCTCATCACGTTTTTAACCATGATTCTTACCAAGAATATAAAAATGTCTAGTTATTATGAAAAACTCGATCCAGAAAAGAAAGCATGAAACCACAAATGAAATGACTTCTAAATAAAATGGCTACTATGGTTGCAAGTAGACTCTTTAATGCTTTTGCTTTTGCAGGAGCAGGATTCTTGTGTAGTAAACTCAACCATAATGGCTATCAAGACGAAATGAAAAGACATAACTTAGCCATGGAACAACTCGCTTTAGATAAAGAAAAATGGTTCGAAAGAGAAACCGAGAGGAAGAATAAATTATTACTTTATCGCTTGGAGTTAGCCGAGGCGAATAAAGATCTAGATCAAATGAATAAGGCCTTGGTTCTTTTTAAAAAGGCTCAAGCTCAAGATCTGGAACCTTGTCTAGAACAATACTACACTCCTGGAGAAGAAATGAGTAATTATATGAAGCTTGTTAAAAATGGTGCGGTGGTTGCAAAGAGTGTTGGAGTTGGAAAATTATTAAGCTTTTTGATCTAAAAAGAAATGTAACTAAAAACGCTACATTTTTAAAAAATCTTCGAGGCTTGCTTTTTTTTTTAGTTTTATTGTGGAAGAAGTCCTTGATTTTCCTAAAAATGACTTTTTTTTAAGAAAGGAAAAACACATAATAAAAGGATGAGCTCTAAGATTAAGACCATCATTACCATCGTCAACAAGATTTTAAATACAAGTTATAAAACGAAATATCGTTGTTGTCTTATTTAGAAGAAAATAAAAAAGTATTAATGATCAAATTAAGAATCATAATAAGTCTCTAATCAATTTAAGAAAAAGCCAAAAATTTCTAAAAACCTTCCAACCGAAATCTAAAAGGTTTATAAATAGAAATAAAGAATTATATTGTAGTAAAAGACAAATGAATAAATCTATCATGGATTTAAAACAAAAACAGCGAAGGAGTGTTCTTGACTTAAAAAAATATATTAAAAAAGGAAATATTTTAAATTACTTAAAATCTAATTGTAGATTTGAAAAGCCTAAAAATAGTAATTTTGAAATTAAAAAAGAAAAAAGTGCCTTAGAAGAAAAAGTTAATATCTACGTTTTAGACTATAACGAGGAAAATGTAAATATTTTTGGTTTTTTGGCAAGTGCTCGCCGAAAAGTTATTGATTTTATTACGGAAAGTCAAATAAATACCAAGGTTCAGCTTAATCTTACTTGTAAAATGAAAAAAATAGATCCAGCAACAGGAGGTATTCTTAATACGGATACTACACATTTAAAAAGTAAACAAGTCATGTTTTTAGAGGGAACCAACCACAAAAAGGAAGTTGATTTGATGTTGGAGAAAATATTAAATTCCTTAGCTGAATACCAAAAAAAAGGAATCTGGATGGCAATTTGAAAAAATATAAAAATTGGAAATAACATCAACAAATTATAATCCCATTAAAGGAAGTTGCTTTGTTAAAACACCAAAATGGATTGCAGATAAAAAAGCCATCATAAATCCTACGAATAAGGACAACGAATGTTTTAAATGGGTGATAACCAACGCTATTTACGGAAATAATGATAAGAAAAATCCTAGTAGAATTACAAAATTTCTCAAGGAAAAAACAAAAGATTTAAATTGGGGGGTGTTAATTTCCCCACGCCACTATCAGATATTGTAAAGTTTGAGAAAAATAATAATGTTGGGGTTAATGTTTTTGGACATTGTGAGAGGACCATATTTCCTTTTAAAGTTACAAAAAAGCAAGATGGAAAAATTAAAAGACTCCTACTATTAGAAGATCAACATTATACCGTTATTAATAACTTGAGTAGACTTATAAAAAAACAAGTAACTAAGAAGAAAAATAAAATCCTCATCTGCGATCATTGTCTTAATTATTTTGGGAAGGAAAACCTACTACAAAAACATTTAGAATATTGTAGAAAAGAAGAGCGTGTAGTTACTATTATGCGACAAGAAGGGGAGTGCATCGAATTTAAAAATCTCAAGCATTTAAGTAGAGTTCCCTTTGTAATTTACGCTGATTTGAATGTTATACAAGGTCTATAAAACAAAAAAAAGGAAATTCCACAGAACTTTATCAAGAACATATTCCAAGTGGATTTGGTATTTATGTTAAAAGTTTTAATGAAAAAATATATTGCTCAAAATTAATGACCCATTCAGACGATGGAAGAGACGTCCCTCAAGTCTTTGTAAATACACTTGAGAAGATTATAAAAGAAATCTATCATAAGTTTAAATTTCCAAAAAAATTATCTTAACTGAAAAAGATCTAAAAAATTTTGAACATGATACAAATTGTTATATTTGTGGAGGAGAACTTAATAAGAACAAGGTAAAGGATCATTGTCATTTTTCGGGAAAATATCGAGGAGCCGCCCATGAAAAATGTAATCTACTCTTAACAAAACCAAACTTTATTCCAGTATTTATTCATAATCCACAAAATTACGATGCCCATCTATTTATAAGAAACTTAGGAGTTTCTGAAGGTGAAATCAACTGCATTGCAAAAACCGAGGAAATATATATGTTACACCAAGGAGATTATCGTGGATACATTTTTAAGACAAGAAAATAAAACTGTGAAAATAAAACAAAAATTAAGATTCTTAGATAGTTTTATGGCAAGTAGTCTAGATAGTTTGGTGAGTGGTTTGGAAAAAGCTGAAAATTTAGAAAAATATTTTAAAGAACCACTTTTAAAAAGAAAAGGAGTTTTTCCTTACGATTATGTGGATAACAAAGAAAAACTTCTAGAAAAGAGTCTTCCACCGAAAAAAATGTTTTATTCAAAATTAAGTAAACAAAATATTTCCGAAGAAGACTACTCCCATGCAAAAAAGATTTGGGAAAAATTCAACATAAAATCTTTAGGAGAATATCAAGATCTTTATAAAAAAACTGATGTGTTCTTATTAGCCGATGTAATGGAAAATTTTAAAGACGTCTGCCTAAGAAATTATAATTTAGACCCCGCGTGGTATTATACAGCCCCAGGATTAGCGTGGGATGTTCTATTGAAAAAAACTAAAATTCAATTAGAACTTTTACACGATTCAAATATGCACCTAATGATTGAAAATGGTATTCGTGGTGGAGTTGCCATGATTACTAAAAGAAAATCCACCGCCAATAATAAATATTTGAAAGATCACGATCCAGGAAAAGAGTCCAAATTTATTCAATATTTAGATGCTAATAATCTGTACAGATGGGCAATGTGTGAGAGGTTACCTACTCATGGATTTAAATGGATGACACAAGAAGAAATAAATTATTGGGAAAACTTAGGTGGGGGTATAGGATGCATTTTAGAAGTTGATCTAAAATACCCGAAATATCTACACAATCTCCATTCTGATCTCCTTTTAGCGCCAGAAAGAATAAAAGAAAAATTATTGTCTACCTTAAGTAATAAGAAAAAATATGTTGTTCATCATGAAAATTTAAGATATTATTTAAAAATGGGACTAGTCCTGGAGAAGGTTCATAAAAGAATTAAATTTAAGGAGAGTTCTTGGATGGAGCCATACATTATGCAAACACCAAACTTAGAAAAAAGAGCAAAAAATAAATTTGAGAAAGACTTCTTCAAACTCATGAATAATTCTGTTTTTGGTAAGACTATGGAAAACTTTCGTAATAGAGTTGACATACAATTAGTAAATAATTACAAAAAAGCGCAAAAACTTTTTAATAAGCCTTTTTATAAAGGATGCAGTGTATTCGGTGAGAGTCTCATTTCTATTCATTTGTATAGGAAAACAATTATTTTAAACAAACCCATTTATGTGAGGATGAGTATTCTAGATATCTCAAAACTTAACGTATTTAATTTTCATTATGATTATATAAAGAAAAAATTTGGAGACAATGCAATTCTTTTATTCACAGACACAGATTCCTTATGCTATGAAATTAAAACAGAGGATTTCTACAAAGATATTTTGCAAGACGTTGATAATTGGTTTGATAGTTCTGAATATCCAAAAAATCATCCGAGTACTATACCAACTGGAAGAAATGCAAAAAGGCTGGGGATTTTTAAGGATGAATGCTTTGGAAAACAAATTAAAGAATTTATCGTTTAAGATCGAAATGTTAGAGCTCTATCACAGATGATGATGAAGAGGTGAAAAAATGTAAAGGAATTAAGAAATCGGTTGTCTCTAATGAAATTAAACATAAAGACTACAACAAATGTCTAGAAAATAGAAAAGAAATATATAGAAAAATGAATATTATAAGATCACACGGTCATAATCTTTACTCCGAAACTATTAATAAGGTAGCTCTCAATTTCGATGATGATAAAAGACTCATCCTAAACAATGGAGTAAACACACTACCAATTGGTCATTATGAATTCTGGGATAAAAATAAAATCAAAGAAATTTGAGAGATTCATCTTTATTTGTCCTACTGGGGCTTTTGGGCAAAATATCAAAATGGTGTTTGTAATTGTTGAATTTCCAATAACTTGTTTCTGATTTTTTTATAATTCTCAAACAGTTTTTCTTCACGTTTAACAAGGCGAGCTCTGGAGAGTTGTATTCTATTCTGGGTTAATTCTATTTTTTTAAATGTTCTCTTAGGTTTGATTTTTTGGGCTTTCTCCTTGAAATACCCAGAGTTAAAGAAGATCCAAACGTTTGATTTGGATAAGAAGATCCCAGGTTTAGATTAGATTTTCTTTTGGTGAGACAAATCTTACACACCTCTTCCTTTTTGTATTTATAAAAGTCCTTATGATTACAACCCCTACAAGGTGAGGTGAGGTCCTTTCTTTTTTGTTCCTCGTCCAAAACTAATTTTTTTCTATAAGCCTTATAATGAGCTCTTAAATTAAACACAAAATAGGGTAATGATTTCTGCATTTTTTTTTAAATTTCTTTTTATATAAAGAAGATATGGAACTCATTACAAAACAAGAAAAAGAAGAAATTATCAACAAACTCAAAACAAAAAAATGGAGCAAGTTAATGATCAAGATGAGATTTCCTTATTGATATTGGATTGAGTATTGACTTTTAAGAAATTTTTTTCTTCTCTTAAAAGTCAAATTTTTTTTTGTGAGGGAAAATGTCAGGCCTCTTTTTCAGGGAGGTTTTGAGAGAGATTTTGAGAGGGATGTTGAGAGGGAGATTTTGAGAGCGATTTTGAGAGGGATTTTGAGAGAGATTTTGAAGGAGATTTTGAGAGAGATTTTGAAGGAGATTGTGAGAGAGATTTCGTGAGGTGGGCTTGTGCGATCTTGATCCTCATTAATTATTCATGACGAGGTAAAAACCTCCATTTTTTATCTACTCACGCCCATATTTCCTCTTTCTCATTTTTCCGTATTTCTCTGAGAAATCTTTAAACATAAATTGATGGTAAAATGTCTTAAAATTGTTCCAGAAATCAATGAACCGAAAACTTTTTTTATTGTTCCATACTTGAAGCATTGTAACTTATTTGGGATCGTTTTGTAGATGATGAGAATAGTCAGAGAAAGGATTGGTTTCAAGGAAAAGAAAAATATGTGGTGCTTGAGTAGCAATGTGAATGAAACTCTGCATGTTGATCACAATCTTATGAACATTCATGTACCCTGTGGAGTATTAATGAATGTCAACTAGTTTCTTGGAAAGGCAGACTATACTAGAGTCCAACAACTGTGGACAAAATTGTTTAATTTCATCATGTTGGATATGATATTTATGGACATGACCTGATTATATTTTAATTGCCTTATCTTTAAAACCTCGTAGGTCTGCTGATGCTGGTTTCTGCTTTGATTAGTTTAATATCTTGAAGTTAGGAAAATCAACATTTTGTTCCAGACCATGTATTGCCCTGCTATTGTTTGAATATCCTCGTAATTCCTGGTGGATCTACCGAAAACCAGTCAAATCTAATGCTAACAAGCTTTTCAGTTTCTTTTTAATAGCGGATTGAAAATAAATTTTTCTGCAGAAAACGTGTGTGGCTTGCAATGCTGCTTTTTGTAAGCCACCATTAGGCATTTCTCATATTTGCAGACTTTTTATAGCTGTATGTTTTGTCATTTGAAATATAGACATATGATTGGCAAAACCTCAACAATGGACAGGCTATCCCAGTTCTTTGATAAGATATACTTTTCCTCATCCCAACCTCATGTTTCAAAAAACAAACATACATCTTTAAAATGCAAAGAAACATGAAAAATGCTGCGTCCCGAATGGTTGCTTTCAATCAGCAGTAAAATATTTGCTGATGATACCTTTACTAAGATGAAACAATATATACAGCAATCAATAAACCCTGTGCTAGACTATGTGCAGTGTGGTTATTTACCATCTGTTGTAAGTTTAAATGTGGCTTATTGCATATAGATTATGAATAATCATGGTGAATGTTAATAAATAATTAACCAAAGATGTGATTTAGATACCGTTATCAAGAGAATATGACACATTAGAGCAGAAGAGATGCTTATTTTACATGTGAATATCTCTAATCATTATTTTGCTGGCTGATTGATTAGGGAATCTCTGATCTTGAAGATTTATGAATTTAGAAAGAAGTTTTGAATCCATTTCGTGAAAAATTATTTTCCATGTAAACACAGTAAGAAATATGATTTTGCAGGATTGCACCATCACTATTGTTAGTACAAACGGTGCATCAACTTGTGTATGCTATTAAAATAGCATATTATCTTTTCTCACACCCAAACACTCTATCTTTTTTCGAAAGAAAGTTAGTTCGAAGATATAGATGAGTAAACTTTTGTTGAATGGTGAGTGCATCTTTGAATGAAGTAAAAGTGAAGGTTGGAGGAAGGACCTTTTACTCTTCTGTTAATTGTTCCAACAGCAAATATTCTCAGCCTCAATTGAGTTTTTTCGTTTCCCTTGTGATGATAAGAGGTACGTTTATAGAGGTAAATGTTAAATACATTAATTCAAAAGGATTGAATAAGCAGCACTGGAACACTGGTTAATTTGTAGCAACTAATACTGCTTTTAAGAATTCACAAGCAGCCTAACTCGAGATGGAGTACTAGAGAAGAAGCAACACTATTGAGGCCAAACACATTTTTAATTCTTTCGATGTGTTGTGACCTCGACAGTAACATATGAACTACAAAACATGCCATTGCTATTTTCAGTTTCTTCATGCAGGAACGTAACAGTGTGTAAAAGTAGTAGAGCTGTAACTTGTAAGAGTATATTTGCACAGTATGTTCTTAGCACGTATGCACGCACTTGCACCTATATACGACCCACCCCTAAGAAGCACATTTATTTTACAAATAGATCAAAGAGAGGATAGTGTTATGCAGACATGAAGACCTTTTAAGAAGAATGGAGAGTATCTTTACAACAATTACAAATTATCCCTTTATTGCATATGAGTTACAACTGTAACCTTTCTCCACCCCCCGGATACTCCCTGTGGTTGAAAAAAATATGCTTATGAATGGCATTCACTGTTTACTTATATCAACAAGCTTCAAAATTATTGCTGACTGGGGGGATTGGCATTGAGATTACTATTTCAAAATGGCATCTTGCATGAAGAGAAGGTGAGTTCTTCACTCAGTCACTTTTAGAGTGTAATAAAAGTACTTTGCCAATATTGTAGAAGAAAATTGAAAACGTTTCAAAGTAATGAACACCTTGAAGGATAAAATAAAACAGAGAACTCTTACGAGAACTAAATAATTGCAAAGATTTTTATGCTTACTTGTGTTGGTTACAATTGTGTTAGTCATGAATATTGATATTCTCGTGGTATGCTCACGATTGTAACCCTTATGCACTGAAACTAGGCCTATGATTTTTGTTGTCAGGCTTTGTAAGGCAAGCGTTTTCTAATCTTTTTTTTTATCACAATTTTATTGAGTCAGTTGTATATTATTTGTTGTAGGTATCCTACACCTTTCAGTGCAGAAGATGTTGTTGGTTTCCTTGATATTGATGATGGTGATTTTGATATTACAATTCCCTCAGAAAGTGAAGATGAAAGACTAAATTCTGGGGATTCTGAATGCGATATTGACCCAGATTATGTACCTGAAGAGGAAACAGTGAGGTCTAGTGGCAATGATCATCAAGCTAGTAACCAAGAAAAAGCTAATGATGGTGAAAGTGAGGATAGTTTGACCAGTGAATCAGAAGTGAATAATATGTCTGATAGTGATGAGATGTCAACTGACGATAATTCTGCCCAAAAATCACCCCAGATAAAGAAAAGGAAAATCAAAGAAAAGGATGGAAAGAAAAAGTCTGGAAGTGGACTGGTAAAGACCTTCGTAATCCGAGTGTATTGCCTGTCAATAGGTTTGTTCCAAAAGGAGATGTAATGCATGCAAAAAAAGAAATAACCTTTTTCTCTGCCTTGTTTAGTGATGAAGTGTTTGAACTCCTCACTTTAGAAAGTAATAGGTATAGGTTGCAAATGAAGAAAACTAAGATAGCACCAATTACACTGGAGGAAACGAGAAAGTTTATTGGTTTTATTTTGTACATGTCTGTCGTTCATTTGCCTGGAAGGGATTACTGGTCTGATGCATTAAAGCAAAAATTTATTGCAGATGCAATGACAGTAAATCGCTTTGAAGAAATACTGTCACTAATGCATGTAAATGATAATGAGTTGGAGAAAAAGCGAGGTGAACCTGGGTATGATCATTGTATAAAATTCGCCCATTACTGCAGATAATTAAAAAAAAAACACTGGCAACTGTGCAGAAAATGAAGTGCATATGTCAGTTGATGAGCAAATGGTACCCTTTAAGGGCCATCATAGTCTCAAAGTATACATGAAAAACAAGCCTAAAAATTGGGGATATAAGATCTGGGCCCTTGCCGGCCAATCTGGATATCTCCATAAATTTTATGTGAGTGGAGATAACTTGGTGTCTGCAAGAAAAGAGAGGCTTGATCCAGCCATTGGAAAAAGTGGGGAGGTTGTGCTTAACCTAGTTAGCCATTTGCCAAAGGATACCCACATTTATTTTGATAATCATTTTGCCTCACCAGAGCTTTTGCTAGAGTTAAAAAAACGCGGTCACCATGCCACTTGCACTGTTTGAGGAAATAGGCGGGGTAAATGCCCCTTAAAGAGTAAAACACAGTTTAAGAATAGAGGGGTGCCTTTTACTATAAGTCTTCTAAAGGTATAGTGATGGCATCATGGTTTGACAATAAAGTTGTAACTGTAGCATCAAACAGATGCTCTGTATTGCCCACTGATACTGTAAGAAGGTACAGCAGGAAAAGAAAAGAGCATATTGATGTAGAGTGTCCAGCCCTTATTAAGGCTTATAATAGAAGCATGGGGGGAGTAGATCATTGTGACATGTTGCTTTCCATGTTGCAGCACATATATATCTGTTCTTTTAAGCAGTTAGTAAACTCCAAACTTCATTCTTCAGATATGAAAATGCACTACTGTAATTTGTTCTTGGATTTGTGCAGTTTTCCGTGCCATGAAAATTGAGCACTTTATTAGTTTATCTCAGATCAGAGTGAACAGTAGTTTGAAAAGTGACAGCAAATTTTTTCTTCCATGTAATCATAAATTGAATTTAACTAATGTCTATGTCTGTTACCTTACTGCGCTGATTCATTGGGAGCCTTCCTTCTGTTAGATAGAACAATCTTAACCTCAAATACAATGCATGATCTTGATTGATGTCTCTGCAATTTTAAAAAGATTTAAAAATACAGTTATTGACAATCGCAATACAAAATTTACAAAACTTGCCTCTTTAAAGCCTTGAAGTCACCCCATGGGAATCTTCTTTTGTCCCTAAGGAGTAGGGACATAGGTGCTCCAATAAGAGGAAGGCAAAGATGTTCTATTATGGTTGTTACCATGGAGGTTGCAGTTGGTGTTGTTGACATTTTATTGTTCTGCTTTGAATAATAACTTTTTCGGCCTCTTATTCACACAATATCATAGTGATTTGTAATCTCATTGTTGTATTAAGCATCTGCTTTTATTTATTGATTACTACAATATAAGTAAGTGATGAAAACATAGGCTTATGATCACTAAAGTAAGATTCTAAAGCACCACTGTATTTTACTCTTTCAGGAATATTAGAGTAATTGTCGTCGATTTGTGTTTTATAGTCAACTGTCACTTGGCTAATAAGTTGTACGTATCCCCTTTCTTCCATCAAATATTTAAAGAGTGTATTTTTGTCGGATGTATTTTCAAAAATGTTCACATTAAAATCACCAAGAATAATGACAGCAGCATTTGGATCATCTATACAGGTAGAGTGCAAATGTTTTAAAGCATCTATAAACAGTGAAATTCTTACTTTGATTTAGAATGATAAATTCCTACAATGGGTAAATTATTTACTGGTTGGTTTACTTTCATCAATGTCATTTCTACGTTATTATAAGTTGCATCTTGAAGGTTCTAAGACTAGTTGCATGTTGTTTTTTACATAAACAACAGTGCCGTAAGGTGTTCTAGTACCATCTGGGATAAAATCATTTCTGTATAGATGAAAACTTGGAATCTGAAACAATGCATTGGTGTCATTACTACAAAGAGCAGTTTCAACAAATATATTGATATCTGCTGCTTTTACATCCCAATCACTTGCAACATCAGCAATGTGAAGATGTAATGATCTCACATTTTGGAATAATATTTTAAATGTCTCACTAGTATCTTTATAGAAAATGGAAGATGAGTGTGAAGTACAGAATTTTCTTTTAGTATTATCATTTCGTTTTGTGCCTTCTAGCTCACGGTTATTTTCTTGTCGTTCAGAATAAAAAATATGTAAACCCGAAATGCTTTTAAGTCTGCTAAGCGCAACATAATACATGCCCTGTCGCTTTAACGATGGAAGGTCGATAACGGCTTCGTCTAATGTATCTCCTTGACTACGATGAATAGTTTATGCTGCAGATGGTCTTAAAGGAAACTGTCTCTGAAGTAGTTGTATTTTATTTTTGGTGAACTGTCTTTTACCTCGAGAACTGGAACCCACATTTTTTCTATACCTTCATTGTAAAGATAAGAGTATTCTCTGCGATAATCATTCCCAATATG